>LGRX02028080.1:0-30558 GCA_001247695.2 Cymbomonas tetramitiformis
GTCGTCGGTACTGTAGTCTGTACTGTCGGCTGTACTCAGTCGTGTGTACTGTAGCATGTACCGGCCGTTCCGCACCATACTTAATTTCATTTTGGCGACATCCACGCCTCTGCCTCTATACTGTCGTCCTTTTTGTCTGTATTGTACTGTCGTCGACGAAAAACGGTGGACCTCCAACCAGAGACGCGGAAATTGACACGCTGTCACGGACGCAATACAAAGACGAGACAGTACAGACCAAACGACAGTACAGTACAGTACAGTACAGAGGTAATTTCCTCGTTAAAATTACGGGTTAGGACCAATGACCAATGAAAATTATCGACATAAATCTGCGAGCGATCGAAACGGTAGCGGTAGCGGTAGCGGTATCGTGTTGTCTGGTGGTCAGCATGTTACGCGTCCTGTTGGACGCCATGTCATGCACGATGCACCAAACCATCTTTGCCACGTCATGGACGGGATCGGACGGGCACGGGCAGTCACATTCTTCGTCCACAAACTCGTCTGACATGAGGTAGTTGTCAGGCACTGCCTGTCTTGACAATGACACAACGGCGCCTCCGGCACAGTCCAGAGCATAAATTATAGTCTGACGTGGCAGCTATAACTAGCTTGTCGCTCGCTCGTCTTCGACTGATCCTACGGTCGCACTGCTCGCTCAGACCCGAATGCTATTTCTTGCCACGTCACTATCATAACTTTTGAGCTCTGTTTCCAAATCCTTGATGCTGTTCGACATTTTGCTCTCTCCTCCCGAAATTTGGAAACGAAGCGACAGCATCGAGCATTTGGAAACAGCATCGAGCAGCCCGCGACAGCCCGCGACAGCCCGCGACAGCCCGCGACAGCCGATTCAGTCGCGTTTTTTGCGCGGTTCGGCACGATTGTTCTCTTTTGGCGACCTTTCGCATGAATCGGCTCCCATAAGCTTCCCTTGTGCGAAGGTGGGATAAGGCGAATGGCTTTCCCACGGTGGTAGGGGCGGGGTTGGGGAGGGAACACCATCCTTCATACCTGACGCTTTTTGGCAGTGCCCTTACCATGTTCACCCACTATCGGGAAAGCCAATCAGAACATGCCAGCTCAAAGATGTCATTGCAATACGACTTTTGTAAGTGCACATATGGCAAATCACCATTGGTTGTCGATGACGAGCGAGCAACAATGTTTGTGATAGACGTTGCCCTTTATCGTCGTCCATTTAGTCAAATTAATTTTGAACTCTACCGTCGATCCCCAGCCTGTTTTCCGCTTCTCGACTGCACTCGATCTGCGGAAGGTATAAATCGTTTGCACAAGATGTACCTACAATATAATCAAGTATTTCACGTTTCCCCTATAACTGTTTTCACACGGTATTCTCCTCGAGGATCCGGGTTGCTTCCTCCGACGTGAGGGTCTGTCTCTTAGGACTTTTCGGACACTGTCTCATGTGTCCATCTACCTTTTCGCCGTTGCACAGCCCACATATGTATGTGCGCTTCAGGTGATCTTCATATGTTTTTTGGCTGAATTCCCGGAAGGTCGGGCTGGACATCCTCAGCACACGTCTGAGGGTCTGTAGCCCTGGGTCTTCGTTTGCACTACCTCCGCCGTTGGCGGTGTGGTTGAGCAGAAGGGACTTCCAGATTGTGTTCATCGCTTCGATGACCCAGGAAGAGTAGCGCACGAAACTCTTGTGCCTCTCCAAGTGAGGTACAGCGTGTGCCATAGTTGAATGCTCGTAGCACCCGACATTGAATTTCAGGTGCTCCTGAAATACTTGGGGCTGTACCCCGCTCGCTGTACATAACTGGCAGTACTTTTCGTAGCTTCCGAAGCAGGCTGCCATGTATCCTCGCATATTTGCGCAGATCGTGCGGTACTGCTGGATGTCCTGCTCTGATAGTTCTGACTTGGTCATCAACCGAGTCAGGGTTGCCAGACTGTCGCTCACCCGTCTCACTGCAGGATGAAACGGGTGTCCGAGCAGGATATTGTTGGTGTGCTCGGAGTCCAACATAAGAGTCTGAGAGCACGTGGCATCCCAGCCTTTCATGGGTCTTGGCTTGTCCATCTTGGTTTCGTCCGCAGTTTTCAGGTCACGGCCGATTTGCTGAGCCAGCTTCTGGAGGAAAATACCTCTCCAGTTCCGGTTCCAGTTTATCAGCCAGTGACAAGCATCCATAACATACCTCTCTGGAGGAGTAAGTGTCAAAGGTGGTCCAGCTTGATTTTTGCAGGCTTGATTTATCTTTGCAATCAGTCCTGCACTGACCCCCTTGCACCCTGACCAGTTGGGAATGTCCATCCCAGAGGCAGTAAAAAGCTGGTCAAGGTCGTCCTCCACTCGTAAAATATTTAGTTCCTCTATGGTCATGTCCACGTGACATTTCTGGTTTATTTTCCCAAGACGAGTCATAACTTCCAATGTCCGTAAGTTGTTCAGGTCAGCCGCGATAATGTGGCATGTGGCATTTATTTGGACCGAACTGACACTCAGTTCCCCATAAGCATCCCCAAGTGCCCTTCGGGCCGTTGTAGTTGTAGACATAAGCAGCCAGTGCTATGTCTGCACAAAAGAAATCCACCAGGGTGAAGGTGACGGTCTCGCCGTTTGTCTATTGGGCTCAAGGTGGGGTAACCCACCGTAAGAACGCCTTACGGTGGGTTAACCATAGCGTAGTTTGTTAACACCAGAATGCACATCGAATGGTCTCAAATATGGTCGATCATATGTGATTTCACGACTAGACATTCATGTTTAGCTGGACAAAGCCGAATGACATGTACTTGTGATCGGATATATCCGCGGTATCCATCCCAATATACCTCCGATGGCACGTTCGGTGCCGTGATCCCAAATGCACACAAACGTGGCCCGATTTCTACGTTTCATCCACGATGCCAATGTGCGCATGGGTGTATTTCGTGAAGTTTGATCTATTTTTACCACCTTGAGTCAATACTTCGCGAGAAACATGCATATATATCCCCGTATAGACAAAATATCGTCATTTTTGCCCTTAAGTATGGAAAAACATTGAAATTGCAAATGTTTTTTCTTGTTTTTTTTTCTTAAGTTACTTGTGTAGAATGATATATTCGATATATCGAATGGCGCCAAGTATAAGAAACATTTGTTATGGGCCATAGTTCGTGAAAATATTGTGATAGGTACATTCCGAATGTGATGGGCATGTTCAAAATCTACCCAAAGATGCAATAATTGGGTAACCCACCGTAATAAGGATTTGAGGTGTTTTTTCGCTTGACCCCTTGGTATTAGCACGCATATTAGACGCATATATACAGTACAGTATGTAAAGTACTTTTTTCAAGTCCACGCACTAATATAACCCCCAAGGTGTGTCGAAAAGCATGGGTTTGCCCAAGTTGGCACAATATGCTAGCTCTAACGTGCGCTTTTCGAATGTCTCTTACGGTGGGTAATATATATAATATAAATCAATCAGTATTATATATATAGATAATACTGATTGATTAAAATATATATCAATCAGTATTAATATATATATTAATATATATATAACGTACGGTGGGTTTACATTATGAAATATATAATGTAAACCCACCGTAAGGTGCGCCCAATAGACACGTTGGTAGGATCAGTCACCTCCACCTCACCTCTGGGAAGCTGGTGGTCGATGTGAGCGAGAATTATTTTCATAAGTTTGAAACACTCTTTCTGGTTGTAACAGAAAGCGAGAGGACGAACTTTCAGGACGGAGTTAGCTTTCTCGTCCGGATCGACCATATATAAAATGTATTGCTCGCATGGCACTGTCGTGTCATCGAACTTACTGAAGCTAAAGTTGTCAACTCCGTGTTTGTAGTGACGTATGCGTCGCTTTCCACCACGTCGTAGATAGTCTTGCAGCTCGGGGATGACGATGTCGTTCAAGACATCGGTAACAGCATACCCGACGACGTTCTGCTCGTCATCCAAAAGCTTCGTCAGAGGAATGTCCGTCTCCGCAAACCGCTTGATAAGCTTATATACACTAGGAAGCCCGTCCACATGCCTTCGTAGCGTTTTGTATCTATCCTTCGAAAGTTCAAAGTCGTGGAACAACGCGACCGCCTCGTTCACTTCTATGTCTATGTCAGAGTCCTGGCACGTTTTCGCGTAGTTGCAAACTTGATGTAACAGACCAGCATTTTCTGGTTTAGATATATAACGTAATATATGCTCGTCCAAGTCACCACCACATGCCTCCTTCAAGGTTTCGTTGCGTGCCTCAAAAGTTTTATCTCCAATAGAACTCGAGGACTTGTATGGACCACGAGTGGATGTTCGTATTGAACTTCGATTCGTGGCGCCAGCTTCGGACATGCAAACGTCCGGATCTATATCGGTTTGGACCGCTATCGTTGAATATGACATCAAGGGAGGAACTGAGGAACTGAGGCGTAGGCGTTTTGACCGTCTCGCACGAGGCACACGTATGCCGAGAAGCGGATCGAAATCGGGTAGAACTGCTGAACGACATGTTCCCGGGATGGGAACATACGTGTCCGTCATCTTTGAAGTGAACTGGCCGCGCTTTCCGCGACTTTGGGGCTTCCTCTTGAAACACGGTTTGCTTATCGCATGTTTTCGACGTAATTCTTCAAGCGTAAAGTTGTGACCCATAGCGCAATCACTGAAGACTAATCTTCCGCGTTGAAACCCAAACCGCCAATCAGGGTAATCGAAACAACACTCGTCTAAGGCATATATGGGCACATAAGTGGCATATATATTGCTTAAACAAGTGCTTTTAAGAGCACCTACGGTGAGCGAATTTCGAAATTTCAAACATTTACCAACGATCAGCCGTTCATGGACCGCTGACCAGCTTGGTGGCGTTACGCGTTCCACGTCCGTACAGTCCACGTGGCTGAAAACGCTCACCGTAGGTCGCTTCGCAGAGGCCTATTTATCCGGTCGACCACCATGCCTTTGACCGCGCGACCGCGTGACAGTTCAAAAAATGCACCTTTGCGTTGTCGGCGGACCCGTGCTGAACTGCTGAATCGCGACCGGAGGAACTTCTTTAGAGCAAAAATCATAGCTCAGGATGAGTTCGTGCAGTAGTCATGCCATGGTGACCCTGTCACTCGATTATACGAAATTTCCTTCTAAAATATGGAATGAATCTGCCGTATGTCATGTCATGTCATACAGTATGTCATAATGACATATAGTCGTCGAGTATTGTCAGTACGGTCGACTATGACATGTACAGTCATAATGTCTGTCATCCACTTAAGGTGAGTGACACCTGTCATCGAGAGGCCAGGTATTGGCATCGAGATGGCGAAGCAAGACAATTCTTGAAGAACCGAAGTGTTCTGAGAAGACGCGTCTTCGCTTCAAGCATGAAATGAACAGCATGCGAGCATCAATGGCTATATCGACCAGCCGATGCGGGTAGTTCACCCAATGCCATCGGGTTCACAACCCGATGGTGGTAACGCGTATGACGCGTGAGGGCATTGAGGTAATATGAGGAGCATTGGGCTCGAGCAAGCGTTCTGGTCTACCAGTTGCTGCACTCATACCCCACTACATACTTGCGCGTGCTTGCTACTGTTCAATAGCAGCCGCGTCTCATATCAGTCCGTATAGGACCGTGAGAACGCTTGCGTGTTGTGAATTTTGGCGTAGAATTTATTTGTTATCATCATATATTTCGAGAGAGTGTATCCACGCCTTGTGGCTCACTCAGATTCAAATTCTTCGCTCAAGCTTTGAACTCGCGGTTTGCGAGGGCCATTAGACGGGTGGTACTCTACGGATTTTCTTGGGTTGACTCCACACTTACTTTCGTTATATTTTATGGATTCTTCTCAGATTTCTTCGAGTGAGGAGCTTTCGGCTCTTTTGGCATCTATTGACTCTGGTTTTGAGAGACGTCAGACTCTCAAAATGTCTCAGCTTTTTTCTTTGTGCTCTTCCTTGAGCAGAGCTGTTTCACATTTCCGCTCGCCGCAGGTTTCTCCGCAGAGTTTGACCGCAGACCCGCCGATCATTTTGGAGAGTATTGTTTCAGAGAGCACACAGGTTGGTGGTGCTATTTCCGATGATTTTGCGGGTACCGCTGTTTCTTTCTGTGAGACAGGCGTCGGAGATTCGCCAGTAATTTTGGCAAATAAATCAGTTTCATCTCAGATTGCGACCACTAGACCCTTGCCTGATTTTTCTAGGGCGAGAGCCACTGTGCCACAGGCCCCTCCTGTGCGCACAGAAGTTCATTCTGTTCATGCACCTCCAGTTGCACCTTCCCATATGGGCTCTGGGTTGAGCCGCAATTTCGAGGAGTATTTATCTAGTGAAGACGAAGATGAATCGCAGTACCCCCCTGGGTATTACAATGACTCCGACAGTTGTGAAGAGGTAGAGATGGAGCGTCATGGCCACTTGATGGCCGCTCCGGATTTTCCGTCAGAGCAGTTGGAACGGGATAAAACTCTGAACACAGGTTTTCAGAGCGAATCTTATGGCGGAGTTTTGGACCCTCTCTCTGGAGGGGAATTTTTACCGCATCCTGAGTTATCAGTTGGCACTGTTTCTTATGTAGAAGATGCTATTCCAGAAAACGAAAATTTAGCGAATTACGCAGAGTACACTGCTGAAGAGTGGGCTGCCTGGGAGGCCGAAGCCCATGCATCTTACGACACTGGTGGTGCCGGATTTTACGATGAGTATGAATATTTTGAGAACTCTGCTTCCGATGATTACTCTGATGGTTGATTGGTTGATGGGTGTGCATTTATTTTGGAATAGAAAAGTGACCTTCCTGGAATAGAAAATAAAAAATTTATTAATTAATGCAGCCTGAAAATTTTATACCATCCCTCGAAAAATTATTATAACAATGATGCCAAAGGGATATGTGTATATCGGGAAATATTGGGGAAAATTTTCGTTTTTTTATTCGTCCACGAAAAAGACGATATGTGGCAGTTCAATTTCATAGTTAATTTTTTTATGCAAATTTCTTGAAGCGGTGAACAAATTCCTAGATATAACATTTATAAAAATTTGGTACCTTCGAGCAGTCACTATATGCAATGCCTTGGGGGCAGGGGGTCATACGTGTGCCCCGACTACCTTGGGGGGGGCGAACATTGCTTTGGGAAATGTCATATGTTAAGTACACGACCCCCTCAGAATATAAATTTCTCTTTCGTGGATATAACTGGCGATAAGAGGCTGGAGATATCGAATGTCGAAAACTGTAGTTGATGTGGCGCAATGCAGTTCCCATCTTCGATGCAGTACGTGAGACATTAGTCGGAGAGAATTCGGGATTATAAAGATATTCATCTTAGCCGTTCGATGAAAACGTGTAAATTTCTCTGCTTAATCGTGCGCACCCGCGAAAAAGGTTGAAGTGGTTTACGCCACATTTCTTGGGTGGCATATGACTGCTTTCTCGGGACTTGCGTTTATATATTTTGTTGAGAGAATCTTCAAAGGGAGACGACAGACGCATACGTGATACTCGTACAGTACAAACGCTTCCAATTTCCCCACTGACGAAACACTTTCCCCATTGTCGTATTACGGGTACAGATGCGATTTATTAAATATGCACTTTCGACTTACCGCGGAACGCTCTCTCTCTCGCAGCGAGACCCTGTCCTGCCAAGTGAAGATCTTTAAGATTGTGTGCACATCCAAGTAACTTATTTGTATCTAATATTATCACATATTCCTACTGAGTCAATGGGTATCCGCATCGTGCGCAATGATAACCCCGTTCGCTACTTTTGGAAGTTGCGAAAATCGTAAATTCACGCTCACTATACCCATATGAACGCGCCAGCCCTTAGCGAGATTTGTAGTGGGCTTTTCAGTGTATACGAATTACCTTTAAAAGATAACGCATATTAGATAATATTTTGCTAGTCGCTTCCCTCATCCGCTGCGCACGCACGCTTGCAGGCGAGCGCGCGGATGAGGGAGGAAACCCTAGCGAAAATGTGGACGCGGTTGACATCCGCGTTTTCGCTAGAGCTGACAGCGCGCTGTCAGATGCTCAAAATATGTTCCTTATGCATATATGATATGCGTGGAAGGTTTGTGATATGCAAGATGCGTTTATGCGATGCGTATGTCGAGCGGTTGGCTCGATGCGTGCCCAATGACCCCCTTCCATGCGCGGCGTCCCAGACCCCAGGTTGTGCACGGATCTCGCGCGCGCAAAAAATATGTTGTTCCTAACGCACCTCTTAATCAGTATGCTAAGTTTTGGTGCTTCGTATTTATTTCTCAGACCTGTATCTCACGCAGCTGGACTGTGACTTACGGGCCCCCGTAAGTCACTGTCCAGCTGCGTGAGATACAGGTCTGAGCGGGTACGAGCCAGCGTTGTGTTTTGATATCTTTTTCGGCCGCACATGGACGAGGTCATGACTTTCGGAGATCGAAGTGACAATATAATTATTGTGTCGACTGATGACATCTTTGAAGAAACTTTTATATTTTCAGAAGGAGGTGGGGGAAATTTTGGGAAATATCATTCTTGAAAGGCGGAAGGATTTTTGAGGCAGATCTGTAAATTAAAATTCAGAATTCAAATTTCTATTCCAGGAAGGTCACTTTTCTATTCCAAAATAATAATATTCCGTTGGTTGATTGATCTTAAACAGACAGGCGGTGTTTCCTTCCAGTTTCTCCACCACTTGCTGTAGCTTTGGATTTGAGAATTTTGTTGGAACTTTCACCACTAGCGGGCAGCTTTACTAATGAAGACGGAAACATTACGGCAGGAGACCTATCAGTTCGCGGAAAGACGGCTAAACCGACAGGCAAAGTTTGCTTCATGATTCTTCCTTAGCATGCCGACAGGCGAGATCTTGGGATTCACCCACCACTAGCTGGCAAGATGTTACCAGCCGATCAGATTTTATTTTAGCGAGATCTCTAGCTTTAGCATGTATTATTTTTTTGCTTAAGCTCTCATCGGTCACTTGTGACTTTTCTAGCTTCTAGGCTTGACTATTTTGCATCTTACATTGTAAGTAGGGAACATATCAAACTTTTATGTCGTACGGCCAACACTCAAAATTTCCATCGGCCAAGTTTCGGCCATCTCGGCCAAAATCTAAAATTGCCCGCCGCAGGGGCAAAATTTTAATTTTAAGTATGACAATATCATAAAAATCGCACAATTTCGGGAAAATTTTCAAAATTTTACATAATTCGTCTCGGCCAACAAGCAAAAGCACCCTCGGCCAAACCTCGGCCACAGCCTTCATCGTACGGCCACAGACCGGCCATAGGAGGTTGATATGTTCCCTGATTGTAAGCCTAGTAGCTAGGGTGGTGTGTTGTCACAAGCTGTCCACCTCATATGAGGTGGTGTGCTGGAAATGACACCCTGACTAGTTCGTACAGTCAGGTGTCATATACAATGTGTCATCTTCGGTGATCAGCTTGTGCGACAAACTCAGTATATATTTGTATTATCTGAGTTTATCTTGGTTCGTTGTTTCTCCGCCGGCAGCGTTCCCTCTCGTGCGCTGCTGAGTTTCCAGCATAATGCACCTTTGGTTCCACCGCCGCGTTGACCTCCGCCGCGAGGTCGTCCAGCCGCTGGAGGATGCCGTCACCGGGCGTAGCCGTCACCGGTGGCGCCGCGTCAACGGAGAAGCCGTAGGCCGACACGTCGATGCCCCCAACGACCCCCCCGCACAGCACCGCTGGCGGACCGTACGCCGTCGCCGCACGGGCAAACGTCTCCTCAGCCCCATCATCCGCTGCCTCCTGAAAAACAACACACATGGCGAGTGCATGCACGCCCTCCGCATCATCCTCGTCGATGGGGACGCAGAAAGCCGCGGCTGAGGTGGGGGGATGTTGGCGACCGCCAAGAGGGCAGTCGCGGTAGAAGTGGTACAGCTCCTTACCGGATTTCTTGCAGCGGGTACAAAGCGGCTTCGCCCGCTGCTCGTCACGATCGTAGCCCACTGCCGGTGGGGATTGGACACCCATGCGGAAGCCCCGCTGCGACCGCCCGCGCTGCTGCTGCTGCCGGCGCTGGCCGTGCTGCCGCTGCGGCGGGTCCTGCTGCCGCTGCACCACCGGCGTAGCCGCCTCGTACCTTTGCTGAACCAGCGCGGTCAGCTCGTTGATTTTGTCCAGTAGCGCCTGGTGCTCGCTGCTGGTGAGCATGGCCGACGTGCCACCACCTGCGGGCTTAGCCAGCAAGGCCTTCCCGACGTCCGTCTGCGCCCATGCCTGGTAAATTTCCACAACCAGAGAGCGCAGAGCACCGAGGGGAACCGCCGCGAGATCGGCTACCATGGGGTAACGCACCTTGACCGCGGCGTAGAACACCGGGTCAAGCCGGCCAGAGAAGAAGGCTTTCTTTTTTCGAAGCGGCCCGCATTTGGAAATTTAACTGGCCCACTTTCGGCCAGCCCGGCCAATCTTCAAATTTGCCCGCCGCAGGCGCAAAATTTTAATTTTAAGTATGGCAAGATCATAAAAATCGCATAAATTTCACGAAAATGTTCATAATCGGGATCCTTGAGAGACGGCCCGCATCCAACAATCGAGCGGCCCGCAACCGGCCCGGGCTGACTTCAAACGGCCCCGGGCCGGCCTCTCACGGTAAGCCTTCTTCCCTGAAGCCGGCTGTACAGGCTGAGCTTCCTGGTGGCCTCGGTGGGTGTCCAATCGGCTGCCTTGTTATCCCGCACCAAACGTTGTTCCCGAGCCAAGATCGGCTGCGGGTCAACGTTTGCGGGATAACTCATCGCGGCGTGCTCCTGCTGGAAGGACTCCCTCAGCGCCACAGGTACGCTGCGCTTGACGATGTCCACCAGCGCTCGTCGCCCATCTCGGTCGGCAGACGCGTCCGTACCCGTAAGCCAGACGTGCGCGTTGCTGTGCTTCTCAATGATGAGTTGGCATTGGCCAGGATTTTTCAAAATTTGATTAAAAATCTGGGTGCGTTTTTGGCCTGATTTTTTTTTTAAATTTTGATCAAAATTTGGGTGCGTTCTTCAAAATAAGTCAAAATTTGATTAGAAGATGTAAAAAAATAGAATAAAGATATGGGCGGGATTGGTGAAAAATCTGGGGGGATCGATATCGAATATGTCTCCGCGATCGCGATGGCTGCTGTCATTCCCATACTTTAAACGTCGACGTGAGACGTGACACAGACGGATACCGCATTACCGCCGCAATTCAAGTTCTGATCTTCTCAAGTATCTTCAAGGCAGTCAAATTGTGAAAGTGAGGCCATCCGTAAAGAGTTCTCAGCATTCGGAATGCCTGTCCTATCTCTCGTAGCAGCTTATTCTGATTCTTCCGGAGAGGATTCCGATGGTGAAACAGGCTTGCGCCCTGTCCACCTGCATTGCCCTTGTTGGTACCGACAAGCAAGGTAGCCCCTCCAAACCTCAATTGTGATGCCTAAGCAAAACCTATTGCGTGTCGTAGTCTCAGAACCGGTTTAATTAGTCTTGAAACTTGTTATCGATCATATTTCATATAGCTTTTACAGGTCTGAAGGTTGCCAATAGGTTGCCAAGCTGAACAAATTAGTATGAAATAGGTTCTTAGGCCAATTTGGGTGATTGTAAAAGAAATAGGGGCCTAGGGCAAGCGTCTCCGCGTCTCAGCGAACCGGTTTGGGCGTGTATGGGGCCCGCGAGATCGGCTAATTATTGAAAAAAAATTAGGAAAAATTTAGGGGCCTTTTCAAAAAGGGAGGAAAAATTTAGGTGACTTTAGGAATAATTAAAAATAAATAAATTGGGCCAATTAAAAACAAATGTGGGCCAGAGCCAAATGATGAGGCCAAGCATGTCGTACAGCAACGCATTCACCTTGCCCACCACCAGAGCCTGGGGGTCGTCAAGGTCGAACGAGACGAGGTCCAACCCAGCGGACTCGAACTCCGTACGCAGCTGAACCACCACATCGGAGAGGAGGCCCGCGTCAGTCGTACCGCTGAAATAATGCTTCTTGTCGCCAAGGATATCCTCGCGGATACCCTTGGCCCATGTCCGATGGAGCCGCCCCTCGTAGACCTCGTCCACAAGCTTGGACTGCTCCTGCAGATACTTCCTCGTCGCAACGTCGGCGTCGGTGTTGGAAGCAGGGTCAGGGTTCGTAACAGCCGGTGATCTAGCCGTCGGCGTGTTGCGAACCGCGTCAGTGAGCCTCAGCGAGGCGTCGATGTCGGAGTCCCTCGTGAGGGACCGTTTTGCTCTAGTGTGAACTACCATAACTCTGAAAGCCTGATGGGAGATGGTACGCCGGGGCGCGTCCGGGTAATGTCGTGGGGAAAATGCGACGCCACAGTCACGGAAAGAGCGGTAGAGCCATGCGAGCGAGGGGCACTGGAAGACGTCGTCGAGGTCGAAGGTGCTTAAGCCACCAACAGCCCAAAAATCGGTAGCAAGCGGGATCAGGGCAAGCGTAATACCGTAAATGAACATTGCGCCAACGAAGCCCGGTCCAGGTCGAATCCCCATAGCGGCGGCTCAAAGACGCACTTACAAACTGCTCATCTCAAATTTCCCACTCGTACCCAAACGCGCCGTTGCGCACCACCTCTCAAAGCGGCTGTTTTAGCCAATCATGGCCAAATTAGCTGTGGAATATAGCGTGGAATGGGTCCACGACCTACTGGAATATCCCGGTTCAAGATATCCGACATTCAGTGAACCGATATAGATAAACTCGATAAGAAAATAAACCCTAAGCTAGATATACCCGGAACAGTCACGGAGTCGGAACGGTCTCGAGTCAGGGCAGAAGTCCTCTCAGGAGGTCTTTCGGCCAATTTTCGAGAAAACATTTGTTTTTTCTTGTGTTGACGTCTTTCTTCATACTTAAGAGTGAAAATTCTTTCGGCCAGTCTTCGGACAAACCCTCTTTTTGGGAGACTCGCTCGGCCAGGGGCCGGTCAATCGCGATAGGACTTCTCCCCTGTCTCGAGTCTAGCTACCTATGACACTCGGTGTGTCACATCACAGGCTTACGGATCAGTCACGGTCCAGTGTTGGCTACCTAGGAATCTGTCATAGGGGCCTGCACCGGGACTCCCGGTCAGGGCTGCCTATACAGATTTCGGCACCCGTTGAGATTCGAGCTTTGCTGCTGCTGCTGCTGTTGATTGACTAAGGTAAGGCAATTTACTTCGTGCCAAGACTATAAAGGTCAGAGGTAGTATAAAGTACTAGGCGCCGTCGATCACAAATATGCGATCTCCACTAGGCGTCGATCTTTTTGGACAGCACGATTAATTGCCATGCGATGTTATCATGGATATCGCCATTACATCATCTGACCGCAGGATCATGTGCGCGACGGTGCTTCGCTTTTTACTTCCCAGCATGCCATGCCATAACGCGTGGGTTGCGTCGCGGTAAGTATACGCGAATGCAGTGGCACTATCATCGTTAGCGTCTGGGGATCGTGAGATCGAAAAATCGACTGCGTCGCCCGTTGGGATTCGAGCTTTGCTGCTGCTGCTACTGCTGCTGCTGATTAAGTACTAGGCGCTGTCGATCACAAATATGCGATCTCCACTAGGCGTCGATCTTTTTGGAAAGCGCGATTAATTACCATGCAATGTTATCATGGATATCGCCATTACATCATCTGACCGCAGGATCATGTGCGCGACAGTGTTTCGCTTTTTACTTATTCCCAGTATGCCATGCCATAACGCGTGGGTGGCGTCGCGGTAAGTATACGCGAATGCAGTGGCACTGTCATCGTTAGCGTCCGGCGATCGTGAGATCGAAAAATCGACTGCGTCGCCCGTTGGGATTCGAGCTTTGCTGCTGTTGTTGCTGCTGCTGATTGACTAAGGTAAGGTGATTTACTTCATGCCAAGACTATAAAGGTCAGAGGTAGTTTAAAGTACCTGCTGGACTTTAGGTTCAGGGTTATTATTATGGGCTCTGGTAGCCCCTAGCCTGACCTGTCTCTGATCGGAACCGTGACTCCGCTAGTAGCTAGGATGACAGTACAGTAATACTGTACTGTCAGTCATTACTTCGTATTATCCGGGTTTCCGAGATGCATGATAAAAGCACTCGGCCGGACTGTTTATGGGAGCTTAGCCAGTTTGTTTTACCGAGCGGAACACCTGTTCTCGCAGGTTATGCGCGTCACCACTTCCCTAGTAATTCTGATGGCACAACGCCTAGCTGTTGCCATGTTTGGCTAAGTTTTGACACAGAGATGGGGTGGGCGCCCCCTTAGGCAGTAGTTCGTCTTTCCGCGGTATGGCCTCTTTTTGAAGTGGAGATCAGTTCATGGGACATTTTTCGGCAGCAGTATCGTCGCTCGCTATGGCTTCTTTTTACGTTTCACCTGGCCGGTGGAGAGGGCATTCCGCGTATTGTGGGTCGCAACCACTTTTAGCCAATCGGCTCATGACCTGTTTGATGTTGTTTTTACCGCTGAGACTTCTGCAGGATTGGCCGCTGCAAAATGCTTGCTACTGTCGTTCCGTTAGCCCGCGACCCCATCTTGCCGTCATTTTTACTATGGAGACTCCACTTGGACCACGCACACGCGCTAGAGCGCGAAAACTAGCAACTATTTTTGATGATGTTGGGGCATTAAATGCGGCTACGCCAACGACTCCGCATTTGGCTTCGGGAGAGTCTGAGGCGTCCACTGCGGCAACCGTGCTTCTGCAGAGATTGCGCAGGGACTCCTTTGATGTCCAGTGTGCCAAGACAGCAGCGACAAAGGTTCTGGGTGACAAGACTGCAAAATTTAAAGGCAACGAAAACTCAGCTTCGGACATTTTTTCACAATTGGTATCCGAGCTGCAACAGCTGTTCACGCTGCAGTCGCCGGCGTTTGCACCCCTGTTTGAACTGACTGCTGCTGACACCCCTGTTCTGTCTGCTGCCAATGAGCTGTTGTACTCTGTGCTGCTGCTGCTGACTGCGCCAGGGTCTCCTGCCCGTAATTGGGTGGAGGCTTCTGGTGCGGATGTTCCTGCCGATGGCAAACGTGCCACCCTAGAGGTGGTGCGTATGCTTGCGGATGTATCGACCCCGTTCGATGCATTTGCAGAGCTGCTTGAGTTAGGATCTCTGATGAGGGGGATCCTGACTCTGACATTCGGCTGTTTAACAGCTGCCTTCGGGATGCACAGCGTCTACAGACGCTGCCCGAGGACGCTGTTAAACGGCAATTCATCTCTGCGCTGTCTGGGCCGGCTTACGCCACGCTGGTTGACTCGTTTGCTCGAGCTGACCAGCGTGCGGCTGT
Source organism: Cymbomonas tetramitiformis (assembly GCA_001247695.2). Taxonomy (NCBI): domain Eukaryota; kingdom Viridiplantae; phylum Chlorophyta; class Pyramimonadophyceae; order Pyramimonadales; family Pyramimonadaceae; genus Cymbomonas; species Cymbomonas tetramitiformis. The sequence continues at coordinate 15,257 of LGRX02028080.1, forward strand.
GAGTCTGCTCACCTTGCAGGCGCGGGTCCGTGAGCAGTACCGCTGTGGGCGGCTCTCGGGCAAGCGCACTGCGGGGCGGCCCATGTCTGTTGCATCTTGCACCACTGACACTGGCCTGGCTTCGGCCATTGATCGGCTCAGTGCTCAGTTGGTCAAGTTGCAGCGGGATGTGGATTCCCTTAACCCCTCTTCCGGTAACGGAATCTCTCACTTCTCTGGGATCATACATTTTCTTGATTATCTACATCTCTAGAGATCCGATTCAATTTTTGAACATGCTCACGGAAAGGTCTGGTTCAGGCGGATCCGATAAGCCTATGCAAATTCATTTTTTACCAACTACACAGACTGTTACGCTCAATAGAATCATAAAAGAAAGCCATTATCATTATGACGTGTAGTCACAATGTGACAACCCTATTCATGACCCTAGCACGCCAATGTACTGTTTAGGCAAGGACTGAAAGTAGGGTCAGTGTTAGGGTTATAAACAATCATGTTAGGGTTGATACCAGGGATGAATACTTTCGGTAGGTAAAAAACCGCTGCGCGTTTGTAAATATTTTTTACATCTTTCCTAGTGTCACTTGTTTAAGTGGATGGCTAGTCGCGCCTTGAGTAGACGTTTCCAAAACTATTTTCAAATTGCCATTTGGCTACGGAACACCGCCAGAATCCAAATTTTAGTGTTTGTTACGCTAGCGTAACAAATACCGGAAGAGGGGTTAAGAGGGGTGGCTCCAAGCCGCCCCCTGGGAAACACACTCCGCGCAACTTCCACCGACCTGGAGTGCAACCGCTTGCTCACTCCGCCTCTCCGGAGGTGGCTTTTGACAAGCGGTCTGGCACCTTTGTCCCAGCGTGCAGGCACGAGAAGTGCCGCGCCGTTGGGTCAAAGCATTGGCTGAGTGAGTGTCCTCACAAGGACACTCACCCTTTGTCCATCTCGGCATCCTACTGCCAAGCCGTCGAGTCTTATGACTCCGACGTGCTTGCCCTTCGTTTTCAGCGGTACTATGACGCTGGGGATGAGGGGTCCATGGAGCACCTGTGTGCTCTCGTGGGGCAACCTGAAATCTGTGAACTGTCTGCGCATTCCTTTGCTCCAGAGCCTACGGCTCTGCAGCAGTTCAAGGATGCTGCTGCCTCTGCTGAGTCTGCGCCTGATGAGCATCTTTCCATTGGCCGTGTTGCATTTGCTGAGGTCAGCGGTCCGCTTGCTGGTGGTGTCGCTGAGCCGACCACTGCCAAGCAGCTGCTGCCGAAGGCCTCTGCACCTGTGCACGATGAGCCGGTTGACTTGCGTGAAGTCAACCGTGCCGCCTTTGTGCCGCCGTCTGCCTCTCTGGCTCTCGGCCCGATGGCTCCTGCTGACAGTTCATTCAAAACATTCAACACTGTCCACCCTGACTGGTTTGAGATTGACCTTGAGCCTGTTGAGGTGTGTGATTCCGATGATGATGGGGAGGGCTCCGACTACCCTCCTGGTGTCTGCCTGACTGAAATTGAGGGGGGTGCACCGCCGACGGCTGCAGCATTTCGGCGGTTCGGAGTCCCCAGAGGCTCCAGGCCATTTGGCATCGGTGAGTTTGCGCTCACTCTTTTCATGGTGGCTACGTTTCTCTTCAGTGCTACGGCGATGCCGACCCTCGTGGTCGGCGGTGGTGTCAGGGGCCTGGTTGAGCCCGGAGCCACCTACGGCTACGGTGCAGTTCATCCCGGTGATGCGGTGCTGGATTCTCCTTGCCCGCCTGTGGTTACCGCTGGTTCGTCATTGCCGCCGCGGGATGTGGCACAATTCTTTTCTTAATCGACCTCAGCGGCTTTGCAATCTGATGATTTTGCCACTCCACTTTGGGATCCGCCTGACCCACTTGGGTCTGGTGGTGTCAGTACTTACAAATTCTCTTCTCAATTGACTTCGGATGCTTTTCTTGATTGGAATCCGTCTGCTGAACTCGGCTCTGCCGACCAGCTTTACAGTGGCTAGAGTCTGCTTATTTCAAATCCTGGTGGTGTGATTAGCCTTAGCCGCAGTGGTGGGTTGTGCCGGGACAAGTCCCCGGGCACCCAGCTAGAAGTATATCTGTTTCCAGTAAGTGCTGTTTGTTATCTGTTTAGTTAGCTCCGCTTGCCTAGCCCTATTGGCTACAGTCACAGCTCCGGGTGGTGTGCTGGACTTTAGGTTCAGGGTTATTATTATGGGCTCTGGTAGCCCCTAGCCTGACCTGTCTCTGATCGGAACCGTGACTCCGCTAGTAGCTAGGATGACAGTACAGTAATACTGTACTGTCAGTCATTACTTCGTATTATCCGGGTTTCCGAGATGCATGATAAAAGCACTCGGCCGGACTGTTTATGGGAGCTTAGCCAGTTTGTTTTACCGAGCGGAACACCTGTTCTCGCAGTACCAGGCGTTGTCGATCACAAATATGCGATCTCCACTAGAAGTCGATCTTTTTGGACAACACGATTAATTACCATGCGTTGTTAACATGGATATCGCCATTACATCCTCTGACCGCAGGATCATGTGCGCGACGGTGCTTCGCTTTTTACTTCCCAGCATGCCATGCCATAACGCGTGGGTTGCGTCGCGGTAAATATACGCGAATGCAGTGGCATTGTCATCGTTAGCGTCTGGCGATCGAGAGATCGAAAAATCGACTGCGTCGTCCGTTGGGATTCGAGCTTTGCTGCTGCTGCTGCTACTGTTGCTGCTGCTGATTGACTAAGGTACTAGACGCGGTCGATCACAAATATGCGATCTCCACTAGGCGTCGATCTTTTTGGACAGAACGATTAATTACCATGCGATGTTAACATGGATATCGCCATTACATCATCTGACCGCAGAATCATGTGCGCGACAATGTTTCGCTTTTTACTTCCCAGCATGCCATGCCATAACGCGTGGAACACACTATTCGATGAAAATGATATTATCATATGTCATTTTTGGATTTATATATATTTCAAAAAAATCAGGGTTTAGTGATATTTATGCGCGAAATAGGGATACATAAAGGCAACACGGTAGAAAAGTGCAGTATGCGTACAATGAAAACACCGAAATATGCATACATGTATCATTCTTTATTCAAATGTTTACGAGTAGAGTACTTTTCACCCTATACCGTCGAGGCATGACTGATACTATCAGTCAGGGCGGTCGACAAATCCTACTATTTTATTCATCATTCTCATCTTCCTCATCTGCATCATTCTCTTCTTCCTCAGATTCGGCAGTGGCCGCTTCCTTGCCCTTCGCCGTCGGTTCGCTCTTCTGTTTTGGCTTCGTCTCGGCGTCCTGATCGGGCTCGTTGTCGAAATTGATCAGCCGTTGCTGCGCAGAGCTGACCATGAACTGGTCGTGGTCGAAGCCGATCGCGTTCATACCACACCTCATGGCGGCCATGGACGTCGAGCCGACGCCGCAGCAAGCGTCGAGAATCCAGTTGAGTGGATGGCCGTTCTCATCCATCTTGCCCGGATTGTCACCGAGCATGTGGCACTGGATCAGCTCCATCAACAGAGCTTGGGGTTTCTGATGGTTATTCACGGCTTTGTTGTCGCGTTTGAACATCTGGTGCACAACCGGGAAGCCGCGCAAAAGTGACGCGCGGCTCACACGTTCACCTTCTCCAGTATCAAAGTTGAACATCCACTCCGGCTTTTTAGTAGACTCCCCCTGGGCATCGCTCTTTACATGGTACCCCAGGACGCCACATTCAACGTCATTGTAGCGCACGGTCCTGTTGGGGTTCATGTTCACGTTCTGCTTGTGCCAGAAGAACCGCTCCGCGCGGCCGGAGCAGTAATTGTCAATCACCTCCAGGAAATCGCTTTGTTGGACGAAACCGCAAAAGATAGCGATAGTCCATGCCGGGGCGGTGGTCTTGGCGTTGAAAGACTCCAGGAACGGTTGCACCTCCTCCTTGGTCATCGCGTCGGGAGTCTTCTCCTTGTCAAGGGCGTAATTGCAGTCGATGATCGTCCCCGTGAAGGGCAGCCTCGGGACGTCCTTCATATCGCTCATGCTGCCCTTGACGATCTTCCAACGAGGGAACATCGGCACGTTCGTCTCATGTGTGGGCTCGTCCTCCTCAAGGCCTGCCTCTCCTGGAACCTTAAGCTCCGGCCCCTCGGTCCGCGCCTCCCGATAGAGTTTGATGTCGACTTTCACCTCGACCTGTTGCAAGCCTAGGATGTGCCCCGCGCGTGGCGCCTGCGCTTCTTGGAGATTCGCCCGCGCGTTCTCGACGTAATTCAAGATCGCGTGCGGAACTTCCCCAGACCCCCCCCGGCGCGCTCCCCCCTGAGTTGAAGGTAAGCAGCCGATCAACGACTCGATTTTCTCTTGGGAGCTCCAGTAGGGGGTGAACTCGGCCTTGAATGCGTCCCAGGTTTGCAATCCCGCCGCGGACACCAAGTGCTTCTGCACCATGCGTTCCTTCTTGAACTGGCTTATCATCAGGCCCCCCTCTTTTACTGACAACTCCTTCTGAATAATCAGGCGCAGATACGTGTCCACCTTGTCGAACTCCGCCTCCCCCGCCAAGCCGCCCAAGTTAATCCAGAACGTCATACCCATGGATTTGGCATTGTGGAGAAACTGAGCTTCTTCCACCAAAATGCCTGCCCCTTTAGACGAGCCCGCTCCGTGGTCCCCGCCTCCTCGTTGCACCTCGTCTTCCATCTGCAAGTAAAAAAAACATTTTTAGAATGTCTTAAAATATAGAAAAGGATGCTTTGGGGGGGTAAACACTGTTTGAAGCAAAAGTAAAAAGTAATTTACCTGTCGGTTGGAGGTGCCTTTTTTGCCAGCTTTCTTGGCGGGTCCCTTAGCGGGCGAAGATGAGGCCTTGCGCTTTTTGGTCTTCGAAGCCAAAGGGTTTTTCATGCCCTTCAGGTCAAACCTTCTGTAAGCCTCCATGATCTTAACGCAGAGGTCCCACGTCTGCGGCCGGAAATTGGCAATTGTCCAGTGCATGAAGTAGTGGTTGATTTGCACGCCGCCGAACACAGAATGCTTGGACATCGCTACTTCCTTCACATGCGTCTCCATCGACTGGTTCAAGTGAGACATTACGGGGTACCAACTTGTGACCCGATCGAGGTGAGCGTTGATGTCATCCTCCAGCGTCTTCACCGTCACGTCTGCCTCAGGGAGGGTCTCAAGGTCTCCCTCGCGCTCAGACGTCTCCACATCCTCGATGTACTGGAATCCCTTGGGATATTTCTCGATATCCGGGACTGCAAATCCATGCTCTGATTCGAACTCCGCCATTTTTTGCACCAGCCCTCCGACCTCGTAATACCCAGGTTGATAAGAGGTACCCTCTTCGGTGTCCTCGGGGACACCGGCGACGAACTCGGAGATCAACGCATCTCGGTAAACCTTGTACACGACCCCATTCTTTTCGAAAAGGGTCGAACGAAGCCCTTGCATGAACTGAGTGTGGTCTTTGCCTTTCGTCTTCTGGTCGATTTGGTTCTGCATCTCGCCTAAGAACCGAATCATGTCAGGCGTGAGACCGATGTAGATCTTGCTCTCGAAGAACTGGAAAGCTATCTCCAACGGGATTTCCTCGTGACACTCGTCGGTGGCTTGATAACAGTGCTGGTGCCCAAAAACCTTGCCTCTGTATTTTCCCGCGAGAGCTTTTTTTATGGAGAATTCGGCACGGGTTTTGACATCGTCGATCGCAACAAGACCCGCATTGAAAGGGGCCCACGGGTTCTCCTTCCTGCTGTTCTTGATCTCGTTCACCCAGCCCCTCTCTTGATCCCGGCAGGCCTCGTACCCCGTCGCGTGGTACAGGCATCCAATGGGGAGACGAAACACACTCCCTTGCTCAGCCGCCTCGTCGGTCGACATCGGGTTCGGCCACCGGTGCTCCATCTCGATTTGCCTGCACAGCTTTGCTTTCTCCTCAAAATCCATCTTTGCTGCATGCTCCACTGTTAGCTTAGCGTGCCACCCATGTGCAGCCACCTCGGCTGCCTTCCTTGCCTCAGATGGGGTGGCCACTTGAGACATATCCACATTGGCGCCCGCTCCAGTAAAAGCTCTGGAGCCACTAGGTCCTTGAAGGGCGCGTTCGGCAGCACGCTGCACATCCGTTCTCCTGGCAGCCTGGGACAAGACGAAACTGTTCATTAGCTAATGAAAGCCTTCCGCCCCGGTCAGGGCTCAGGGCGCGCGGTTCGAGGCGGAAGGCGTTCATTAGCTAATGAACGCCTTCCGCCCCGGTCAGGGCTCAGGGCGCGCGGTTCGAGGCGGAAGGCGTTCATTAGCTAATGAACGCCTTCCGCCCCGGTCAGGGCTCAGGGCGCGCGGTTCGAGGCGGAAGGCGTTCATTAGCTAATGAACGCTTTCCGCCCCGGTCCAGGCGCAGGGCGCGCGTTTCGGGGCCGAAAGCGTTCATTAGCTAATGAACACTTTCCGCCCCGGTCCAGGCGCAGGGCGCGCGTTTCGGGGCCGAAAGCGTTCATTAGCTAATGAACGCTTTCCGCCCCGGTCAGGGCTCAGGGCGCGCGTTTCGAGGCCGAAAGCGTTCATTAGCTAATGAACGCTTTCCGCCCCGGTCAGGGCTCAGGGCGCGCGTTTCGGGGCCGAAAGCGTTCATTAGCTAATGAACGCTTTCCGCCCCAGTTTAGGCTCAGGGCGCGCGTTTCGAGGCCGAAAGCGTTCATTAGCTAATGAACGCTTTCCGCCCCGGTCCAGGCGCAGGGCATGAAAGGGACGTACCGAAGCCTCTACAAATGGTATCTCGCCAGCAAGTCCGAGGTCATCGATCACTGCCGCTGGTCTCCTGCTTTGCCAGAAAGGAGCTGTAATCGACGCTTTCCACGCCTGGTTTACATAGCTCGCTAGATAGAATTCTTTGCTTTTATTTTCGTCTGCTGCTCTAGTTTTCAAACTTTGAAAAGCCAACAGCCGATTTGTGTGCTTTGGAAGGCTCAAGGCTTCCTCAAAGTTTGCGCTGTCTAATTCGATCACAGTAAGCTTTCTGTTTCTGTACGCGACGAAATACAGAATTGGAGTCTCGTTCTCAATGATACTGTACGCTACGCGTTTCTCAGGAACGAGGCTACCCCCGGTTACAGTCGAAGAGGTAAATTTAGGAAAACTAAAAATTATTTCTTCATTTTCCTCGGAAGGGTCCTCAGAGTGAATCAGTAATTGCAGACTGTCCGAAGGATCGTCGGCTTCAAGGGTTCTAACAATGCTCCACTTGTTACCAAGATAGAGCTGGAAAATATGTTGAGCCCTCAGTGCTTGAAATGTTTCGAGTGTCGCCATTGCGAAATGAGAGAAATTGGCTGTCAACTGTGAAAGGGGTGTGTGTGAAAGAACTTTGAAAAAGTGATGTAACTTTAGCACAATAATAAAAGTCATTTCTGGCGGCTAAAAATGACATGTCGAATATCGATGTCAATTTTAATCAAAAATGACATGCGCTGTCGCTTTTTGATTCGGTCTGTTCAGATCAAAGATATGATTTTAAGATATTCTGGTGTCATTTGCGCTGAAATCGAGGATCGATCGATTCAGTAAGATAGAAATTCTTGGTTGACTCGCAAGTCTATATCATTTTTAGAACGTAAAAAACGGCTTCATAAGCTAATGACGGCTAATTTTGACGAAAATATGTTTTCTATTCCTTTCGATGAAGGTTGCGAGATTATCTGCAAACCGTGCCCGGGAATAGTTATTGAAGATTCCATGGAAATAGGGGCTGACTTTTTCAATCATGAGCCAATTCCAAGCACAGCCCCAAGCGCGAATACGCAATTGGTTCTTTGGAACGCGCCTTTGACGTGTAGATCGGAAGTTAGCTCTAATTCTTCACGCGTTTCCGGGTCACGCGCTTTGCGCGAAATTGACTTACAAGAGATAAAAAGCAGACTTGATACAGAATTTTCAGAGACAAGTTTGGACTTGAGGAATGAAGACCCTCTTGTTTGTTTAAATGGTGAAGTAAACAAGCAGATTGTCGTGCGCAAACCGTACGAATCCGACATACGCAAGAAACAATATACGGGCGTAATTAGTATTAAGCAGCGACGTTTGCAGGCTGACAGTATATCAATGGCAGAAACAATTAAGTGCAATTGCAAGTCGCACTGCTGTCTATCTTTCTCATCCGCAGATATTCAGTCTTTTCGCGAAAATATTTTCAGTATGTCGCAAAAAGATAGAAAGGAATACTTCATCAAAGACTTGCTAAAAAACAGCTTTCGATCTGAGGACAAGTTCGACTTCAAATACTTTTTGGGCAAGAAGCAGGTATGTTTTTTTTTGAACTCGTTCATTAGCTAATGAACGGCCTCTGGCCAAAGCGCGACTCACAATTAGACACTTTGGCTGCGGGAACCGTTCATTAGCTAATGAACGGCCTCTGGCCAAAGCGCGACTCACAATTAGACACTTTGGCTGCGGGAACCGTTCATTAGCTAATGAACGGCCTCTGGCCAAAGCGCGACTCACAATTAGACACTTTGGCTGCGGGAACCGTTCATTAGCTAATGAACGGCCTCTGGCCAAAGCGCGACTCACAATTAGACACTTTGGCTGCGGGAACCGTTCATTAGCTAATGAACGGCCTCTGGCCAAAGCGCGACTCACAATTAGACACTTTGGCTACGGGAACCGTTCATTAGCTAATGAACGGCCTCTGGCCAAAGCGCGACTCACAATTAGACACTTTGGCTACGGGAACCGTTCATTAGCTAATGAACGGACTCTGGCCAAAGCGCGACTCACAATTAGACACTTTGGCTACGGGAACCGTTCATTAGCTAATGAACGGCCTCTGGCCAAAGCGCGACTCACAATTAGACACTTTGGCTACGGGAACCGTTCATTAGCTAATGAACGGCCTCTGGCCAAAGCGAAATTTTTCTTGGACCTTGTGATAGATTGTGTAATGTCATCACAGGAATGTGGAATATTGTATCATAAATTTCTAAATAAATTTCTTAAAGTACATTCGCGACGCGTTGGTCGAGTTGGTACGGCGCTAGGCTATGAACCTCGCACTCGTGGGTTCGATTCCCACTGAGGGTCTAGGTTGCGCAGATTTAAGGCGTGGTTTGGAGAGTGCTGACGAGCATGCGACGGCCGTCCCGCCTGCAGACGTGCAGTGTTGGGGGTGTCTCCCAAGCGTCTTAAATTGGCATGACCTACCAAAACCCTTATGCATTTTCTAGATAATGTGTTATTAATTTTTTGAGTGACGGTTTTTTTTTTGTAACAGGTGTGCTTTAAGTTCTACTATATGGCTTACGGCATCAGCTACGGGTATCTTCACGACTGTCGGACACGCGTGCTCGAGGGCCGACACACGTTTGTTCATGGATTGACGTACGAGGAGGACAACCGCAAGATTTCTCTGAAACGCGAGTCGGTCGTCGCCTGGCTCAAGAAATACGCCGACGAATACGGACAACACCAACCTGACAAAGAACCGATTCATCTTTCGGATGGATTGACCATCGAAGAGCTGTGGGACGAGTACAACGAGGGCTTGCAAGAGAATGAGGAGAGGAAAAATGCTCTCTCAGTTACTTCTACAAAATATTTGACGAAGATTGCAGGAAGTGGCTCAAGATTCCATCGACGAACCGATTTTCTCAGTGCGATGTTTGCGCGTCCTTCAAGTTATTGAAGGAAGGCTTAACCAAATCTCAAAAAGGTGAATATTCATGAATAGCTTTGTGATGTGTTTATATGCTTATGTAATTTGTTCACTGACCCAAATTTGTGTATCTTGCACAGCGCAATACAACGGGCCTCTCAACAAACATCATGCAATCGCACGAGCGGAGCGCCAGAAGTTCTACAAACATGGTCGTAAAGCGAATATGACCAAGAGCATTACCATGAACAAAACTTGGCATAAGTATGCCTCGGTGATCATCGATGGCATGACGCAGTGGACCACCCGACTGCCACACTTTCGACGTATCCCTAAACATCTGGACTCTAAGGACTTCCTTGACGTGCACAACATGGGGAGCATGATCGAGAACGTGGGCCGCTTTATGGATTTCAACTACGCCAACTTCAAGGACGATGCGAACTTCCTTGTCAACGTTTTGCACCGGGATATCCTCCGCATTCAAGAGCATCGACGCAACGGGGACGGGGAAAATTCATACCCGATGCCGGAAGTATTGTATGTACAGCTTGACAATGTGAGCACCAACAAGAGCAAGTTGATGTTGGCATACGCAGCTTGGCTGGTGCACACGGACGTCTTTCGCAAGGTGAAACTCAACTTTCTGTTGGTGGGACATACGCACGAGAACATTGACCAGATGTTTTCACGCTTCTCCGTGCGTCTACGACGCAAGCAAGCTTGGACGCTCGACGAGATGATAGAGGTCGCACAAGAATGCTTTACGGATGGTGTAACGTGCGAGCACACCGAGAAGATCTTCGACTTCAGCTCTTGGTTTGATGGTCACGTCTTCGATTGCCACAATATTTTGGCACAGCAGGCTTTCAAGTTCAAGAAGAACGAGCACGGCGAAGTGGGCATGCAGTACAAACAGTATTCCATTTCACCCAAATGGTTACCCGAGACTCCATTGCCAAAGTTTGTTTCTACACCCCCTGTCACGGGGCCTGGATACATCAAGCCGATTCCTTTTACCGAAGAAGGCATCGAAAAGCTTGAGCATACCTTACAGGCGTTGAAGGACATTTTGGGCACAAAGCTCACGGAGGTGCACGAAAAGTTTTGGCGCGAGGATGTCATCGAGAAACAGCGCCACCTAACTGCTGGTGGAGAATGTCAAGCGCCCGCGATACCCTTCCAGCATCCCGAGAAAATCGCCATCGAGCGCAATACCACCTTGGTTCGACTGATAGAGGCGCCCGCGTTGGCGATAGAAGCTGCCGAGGCTGCCGCCGTCCCCGCTATACCGGTGCGCATCCAACGCCGAATTGATCGAGCGCCGATAGAAGTGTACAACGGTAAACGGAAACACCAAGGTCGAGCCCAAAAGCGAGCAGAGCAGTACGTGGACAACGCCCAGTGGGAGGTCACCTACGGCCAGATGACAGTCGGCAGCTTTGCAGTGGCTCTCGCGGTGGAATCTGAAAACGACAAGTTCGCGTTCCGCGTACAACTGAAGCGAAGCGAATGGTCGGATCCGTTGTACTTGGTGAAGGTGGAGGCGCGCTATCCGTCAACTCAACAGCTGCTATATCGCTATTTCCAACCCAAAAGCACACCGACACCAAGAAGAAGCACCTCGGCAAGCAGCTTGCGAGTCACCCAGGAGCTTTCGCAGCGCCACCGGGGCACCGACCGTCTACCGAGACTTTCGATAAGAATGAAATAGTGCTGGCATGGAATGTGGATGCGAATGACCCCGAACGGAGTATACCGAACGAGCAATACGCGCAGATAGTCGTCGCTTTGCTTGCACAACAATCCAAACGCACGCGCAAGGACCTAGGTGACTTGAATGAATCGGATGATTCCGATGAAGACGAAGCTTTTGATAATTGCGTAGCGGTAGCGGTAGCACCTGAAGTGGACGCGTAAAGCAAGACGAAAAAAAACATGTAAATAATATGTGTATAACGTGTATATAGATTCTGAGTCAAAAGTTCTTTGTGTTTTCACTCCTCCTAGATTTCGAAAAAGTGCATTTGACCTCAATTTTGTACCATAAAAACCATTAAATCTAATGCACAACCTGCACTTGCATGTTCTTGACTGTTAAAATGCGGCTTTTTAAGCCTATCATGAGGTAAATAAGGCAATATCATTTTCACATGAGAATATCATTTTCATCGAATAGTGTGTTGTGGGTGGCGTCGCGGTAAATATACGCGAATGCAGTGGCACTGTCATCGTTAGCGTCTGGCGATCGTGAGATCGAAAAATCGACTGCGTCGCCCGTTGGGATTCGAGCTTTGCTGCTGCTGCTGCTGCTGCTGCTGTTGATTGACTAAGGTAAGGTAATTTACTTCATGCCAAGACTATAAAGGTCAGAGGCAGTATAAAGTACTAGGCGCTGTCGATCACAAATATGCGATCTCCACTAGGCGTCGATCTTTTTGGACAACACGATTAATTACCATGCGATGTTAACATGGATATCGCCATTACATCATATGACCGCAGGATCATGTGCGCGACAGTGCTTCGCTTTTTGATTCCCAGCATGCCATGCCATAACGCGTGGGTGGCGTCGTGGTACATACACGCGACTGTTGTGGCACTGTCATCGTTAGCGTCTGGCGATCGTGAGATGGAACATTCGACTGTACCGCCCGTTGGGATTCGAGCTTTGCTGCTGTTGCTGCTGCTGCTGCTGCTGCTGCTTGACTAAGGTAAGGTACTATGCGTTGTCGATCACAAATATGCGATCTCCACTAGGCGTCCATCTTTTTGGACAACACGATTAATTACCGTTCCGTCCGAAGTCGCGCGCCGCGATGCTCGTATTTCTTTTTGTCGGGCGTTACATTTTAGTGCAGTCGTGGCAGCCGAGATTCCATCCGGTAATTTCGATTTACGAACATCGCGTCGGCCATGCGATGTTAACATGGATATCGCCATTACATCATCTGACTCCAGGATCATGTGCGCGACAGTGCTTCGCTTTTTACTTCCCAGCATGCCATGCCATAACGCGTGGGTGGCGTCGCGGTAAGTATACGCGAATGCAGTGGCACTGTCATCGTTAGCGTCTGGCGATCGTGAGATCGAAAAATTGACTGCGTCGCCCGTTGGGATTCGAGCTTTGCTGCTGTTGTTGTTGCTGCTGATTGATAAAGGTCAAAGGTAGGTAAGGTAAGTAAGGTAAGGTAATTCACTTCATGCCAAGACTATAAAGGTCAGAGGTAAGTAAGGTAAGGTAATTTACTTCATGCCAAGACTATAAAGGTCAGAGGTAGTAAGTAAGTAAGGTAATTTGGTCCGGTTCCAAATTATAAGGAGCAGAGGTTAGACAGTCACATTTCTGACATATCTGGTTTGGACCAATGAAAATGTGCCACGCAGGCAGTAATTCTGAGCTATATTCTTATAATTCTATGCCCCCGCTTGGCATACAAGACCAGTCTCGCTGCCAACATGGCGACTGCGAAAAACGAGTCAGACTGCGATAGGTCCTCATCTCTCATGCTGATGGGACGACAAACAGAAACACTGATCTTCTCGTTCTCGGTTCTGATGACATGTGACATGACATCACATGCTATGACTGACATTACTCTGGCTTGCCAGAGGTTACGAGCTTCGGCCGCTGCGCGGCCGATCGCGCGATTCTCGACAGACAACAATGGAAAGCAGCTCGTAACCTCTGGTTCTTTTCGTGTTTTGGCCTGAATTTCGCTACCTTTTCCTTCCAGAAAACCTACGCGAACCGCGGAAACGCCTGTTTTGTATGCTTACTGTATACTGAAAAAAATGTAACTGTTACCGCGCGCGGCATATAATATTCAGCTATTAGGACAGTTCGTTGATTAAGCGGTCCACGATATACTGAAACCTCGAGGGTGCTCCTTAACATCCCCATGAAGTTCCTTTCTGGCTCGACTTACTCTGCTTGATGCGACGAGTTGGGGTCGCTGAGAAATCAAGCGATGGGCAGCAATGGAGGTGAGGATTTCTTTCAGCGGTTCCTTAACCTGAATACTTTAAGTTTTTCGAACGTATGGGGGGATGTTTGGAGATGTCTGAAAGGTATTTGGGGTGCAATATGCGTGCAGGCGCGTTGGTGATATAGAATTGTTGAATCTCGAACTCGTATAACTTGAGCTGTGGGACAGGGATGGAGGTGCGGATTTTTTTCAGTGGTTCGTTATGCTCAGTACTTTGCGTTTTTCGAACGTATGGGGGGATGTTTGGAGATGTCTGAAAGGTATTTGGGGTGCAATATGCGTGCAGGCGCGTTGGTGATATAGAATTGTTGAATCTCGAACTCGTATAACTTGAGCTGTGGGACAGGGATGGAGGTGCGGATTTTTTTCAGTGGTTCGTTATGCTCAGTACTTTGCGTTTTTCGAACGTATGGCGGGATGTTTGGAGATGCCTGAAAGGTATTTGGGGTGCAATATGCGTGCAGGCGCGTTGGTGATATAGAATTGTTGAATCTCGAACTCGTATAACTTGAGCTGTGGGACAGGGATGGAGGTGCGGATTTTTTTCCAGTGGTTCGTTATGCTCAGTACTTTGCGTTTTTCGAACGTATGGGGGGATGTTTGGAGATGCCTGAAACGTATTTGGGGTGCAATATGCGTGCAGGCGCTACTGCGGTATATAATGGGCGCATTAGACACGACTATAACTTGAGCTGTGGGACAGGGATGGAGGTGCGGATTTTTCCAGTGGTTCGTTATGCTCAGTACTTTGAGTTTTTCGAACGTATGGGAGGATGTTTGGAGATGTCTAAAAGGTATTTGGGGTGCAATATGCTTGCAGGCGCGATTGCGGTATAGATTTGTGAAGTGTGACACACCCAAATCTTTAGCCATGAAACCGCGATGGAGGTGCGGACTTTATCGAAGGGTTCCTTATGCATATTACTTTGAGTTATGCATACCTATGGGGGTTTGTTTTGAGATGCCTAAAGGGATTTGGGGGTGTCCTATGACCACAGGAGCGAATAGAGACAATTGAGATTTGTAACTTCTAGAACTTCAACTTGAATAGTGGAAACGTCACATAAGGTGATATTTGTGCCTCTAGTCCTTATCTAGCGTGTACAAAACTAAAGCACTTGCGCGTGCTATAGCTTGCTTGTGACACGTTGGTAATCTTATGTAGGCATGAAAACCCTAGGTGGAGAACAAGATGATAATGTTTGAGTTATAGAGTAAACTGAATATATTGTATGATAAATAAAAGCCAAAGTATGGCCTATGCTTGTGTGGGGGGCTGCATGGGGAGTTAGGAGCATTTTTCAAAAGTAGATTTGGACAACCGAGCCGCCCGTGGCGGGCATTTTGGTGCGTGGGGGTAGGGGTGGCGTCAGCCACGCCTACATACAATTGTCGGGGAACTGAACAGGGTTTGAACACAGCAGGATCTGATGTAGGTTCGGAGACATGTGGAGCTGTGCATATGAATGTGTGGGGGGCTGCATGGGGAGTTAGGAGCATTTTTCAAAAGTAGATTTGGACAACCGAGCCGCCCGTGGCGGGCATTTTGGTGCGTGGGGGTAGGGGTGGCGCCAGCAGCGCCTAGATGCAGATTGTCGGGGAACTGAACAGGGTTTGAACACAGCAGGATCTGATACAGGGTCGGAGACAGGTGGATCTGTGCATA
>LGRX02028081.1:0-46804 GCA_001247695.2 Cymbomonas tetramitiformis
GGTTAAACATATGGATTTTATGTGACCCAAGAGGTTGATTAAAGGACGGAAAACTTAATTTACACGTCTCCGATAAGTTTTGGGCACATTACACAACCTTGAAGTTGGGGAAATAACGGTGGGTAGAAAACTTCGCTTACGGTGGGTATACCCATTCAACTCTATTTGCAGACTTCTGCAGCTTGGTATAACATCAATATACTTATTTTTTTCGATATGTACTTTGATTTTGGTATATAACCGACGTACTTTTTGGTACAATATGTGCTGCCACCTCGCAGACCTCCGACACTTGCACATTCAAAATCAGGTACTATGCACACCAAATATACTATATACACATTGCATTCCGATGATATTAGGGTTTGGGTATTTGGGTTCGTTTGGCCCGTTATCAAGTCATTTCTGGCGCATGTGGAGGCTCCATAGAGATTCACGGGAGTGTCTAGAACAAGTTGGTCACTGGTGACATGCCGTGATTCGCAGCTAATCATCGGTAATTATTGATACCCTTCGGGTGGGTATACCCACCGTAAGCACCTCTTACGGTGGGTATACCCACCCTTCGTAGAATAGGCACTCTGGGATCACATCCGGAAACTGCTCAACTGGGACCTCATCCAGGGCAACAAGGAGCGGGAGTTTCCACTGCTGTATACCCTCTGCCCGCTGGATTGCTTCGTCAACTCTTCGAGCACCTGTTCGATCAGAAAAGCATATCACGCATCCATAAGCATGGCTGATCTGTGTCTGGATCTTAGCTGCTGTACAAATGACTCTGAGTTATCATCTCTTTGTACTAACAAGCTAAGAGGGGAGGAGTTGTGCCAGGGAACAATAGCCCAGCCAAGCCATTCGATTGGCATATTGTATTTATGCATACTGGGGCAGTGAGATGGCAATGGGCTCGGAAGGGGACTCCCGAGCCATTGACTTCGTACTATGGGGGGCGAAAGCCTGGACTTGATTATAGCTGGCAGCATATTATCGTACACCCTTCTGGTGCGCTACGCCGCTGGGAGCGTAATAGGGGCGGCGGCTGGTTTCTAGAAGACGCCACTCAGTTGAAGGCGCCGGTAGCGCCATTCTCATTACCGATTAGCCGCGTTGGGATCGCGTACCGGAATCCGACGATTGTGATTGACGATGACGAATATCATGGAATTCCCTACCAGGGGCGTAAGCCTACACACTCAGCGTCTACGAACAGTGAAGATTCGGGTACAGGCGCTGTGTCCTGGAGTAAGGAGAAGTTACCAGATTCTGATGACAATGATGACGCAGGTGTCACTAACAGTAAGGAGAAGCTACCAGATTCGGATGACAAAGATGACGCGGGTGTCATACATGACATGGACACTGCCAGTCCGAAATGGGAGCCAACTTCGCCTGAATATGATGACACCGAGGATGACGTCGGCGAGTTCGATGACTTGGTAGCTGACGATGCTGAAGAACAAGCTGAAGCTCGAAGGTTGAAGAGACTGGGACTGCAATTGATCATGGATGAGAAGGGTGAACTACACTGGGTACCAAAGGGCACCTCCCCGACCTCACCTGTTCAGCCCGATGATCAGCCTATTACCGAGCAGAAGTCTGAGGCCATATCTGAGGATGCCCCAGCCTCTGTGGTGGAGACTGTTCATGCACCACCAAAGAAACCTTATGGGTCAGATACTGGATTGACTTCAATGGGTGAGAATAAGGCTGGGATGTCTGAAGAGACGAAGAGGCAACCTAGGAAATATCCGAGATGTTGGACACATGAGTATATAACTCAATTGAAATGCTCCATAAGCAGTGACAGTGATGAAGAAGAAGTGCTTGACGTGGCTCCTCGTAGGAAGAAAGCAAAGATCGGCAAGGGACAATGAAATCAACTGTCTTGATTAGGATTGTCCAAATGCAGATTCTCTCATTAGGATTTGTATAGGTGGCAGATGATGATATGCCAGCCGACATGGGACAGATCGATTAGAGATATGAACTGCGCGACTTGAAAGTATAAGACTTGAATATTGCCCATTTGGAGGCTGTTCTAACTTAAAGTAACTATTTGGAGGAGCTGTTGCTCAACCTGTTAATTTACTGGTCAATCTTTCCTGCCATAAAGATATTGCAATTGCTTGAATTGTAGCCTTGTTCAACGAGTCTTACGGAGAACACGGTGACCGACCGAACGACAAGTGGTGAACATGTAAATCCTGAAGACGGAAATCGCCAAATTGTGGGAAACTATATAGCAACGTAGAAAGGGTGCATGTCGCCAACTGCGTAGCAGGTCCCCGTGCTTCTCCGATCCGCTGCTGCAACCGAACAACCGAAGCTATAATTGCCGCTATCGATCCCCTTTTTAAAAATGTAGGTTAAGGTTGTTATCCCGGTCCTTCTGTCGCACCGTCGGGAGAATGTTTGTCGGTTGTAACAACTCCCGTGCGCCTCTCTTACGGAAAGCTAGGAGCAAAAATGCCAAAATGAGATACAACACAATGCACCTCGATCCAGCCGAAAAATATACGCACTCGTGAGAAACTTGCCATACGATTTCAGGAGTTAAAGATGAGTGCCAGGTAGTATTGGCGGAGTTATATTAATAATAACCAATTGAAAGCTATCCGGTTGCTTATATACGATGGGACGAAGTAATGATCACAATCGTAAAATTCTTCGCAAGAAAGCGATCCTAAATCGTTCCTCTCAAGTTGTGAAATCTCGAACCTCAACGCGAAGATACTTGCACAAACGCATATGCATTAGTCGTGTTTGTTTCGCTGTTGCTTAATGCAGAAGTCCTATAGCTCCGATTATTGATAACGTGGTGCGTAACATCTAGAAAATGGCGTACATTAAGTTTTTTTTTGTGTGGATTGTTCATTTTTATAAGCCGTTGGCTAAGCTTTGTGCAGGACTCCTCAAAATTTTGGCATTTCTGTTTTTGGTGTGCACACTAGACAACTAGCAATAATCAAACAAAGCAATTAATACTTACACATTATTGTGTTATCTAAATACATGGATTTCAACTTACTGGGTTCATTGCACAACAGCTGAACCTATAACGGTGCCCTTACCCATCCTATGAAAACTGCAGGCCAGGCTACAAATCTCGGTTGGTTTATGTTTGTACGAATGTTGGAAGAATGACGTAAAGGTAAGCTGTTTCAAGAAGAAGCACACAGCCTACACGCACAGTCAAGCCATTGATAGTATGGCGAAAACGCACGCAACAAAAAAAATAACCGACAAGCAAACTCTAACGAGCGCGTCCACAAAAAAAACGTACAGTATCACCGCAAAATCTATGCCATAGCATGGTCTGCAAAGACCGGGGAAAGATCCCGCCGGGGATAGTCCCCCGTCGCGCTGCTACCATTCGAAATAATTTCCATTCGAACTGCAAGAAACACGCACATCCAGCACCTTACAGCACACACGTAACCCTGGGCGCCAAAATATTCCGCCAGGATCCGTCTTCGATCGCGCTACTACTCAGCCAAACCCGCAAACAACGCATGGTGTGTAAAGACCGGGGAAAGATCCCGCCGGGGACAGTCCCCAGGCGCGCTGATGCTAACATTCGAAAGAACTTTCATTCAAACTGCAAGAAACAAGCACATCCAGCACCTCACAACACACACGCAACCCTGGGCGCCAAAAAATTCCGCCAGGATCTCTCGCTTCGATCGCGCTGCTACTCAGCCAAAACCGTGAACAACGAGATGAAGGTGACGGGGCACTTTAATCGCATGCGGCCAGTGGCAAAATTGCCGCTGTCCTGCGAATGCGAACGAGGACGCCGAGCGAACAAATGTATGTATACTGTTGACGAAAAGGCGGAGCAAAAATGAAAACAATAAAACAACAACAATGCCAAAAAACCAAAATAAACTGCCGGAAGTAATGAACGCAGGGAAGTACTGATAGCGCCACCAAAACCAGTTGCGCGAAGATAGCAAAGATTGAGAAACTGAAGTTATGCTTTTGATATACGTTGGGTTTCAGGTATACGAAAATAAAAAATAAAAAATACGCACCGACGGTGCACAAAAGTACATGCATGTAGGTGACTATATTCCACATAATTATCGGGCGTTGCGTTGTTTTCATAATCAGCCGACGTGGCTGACTATATTCTGTATATAATGACACAACTTATATTGATAACGGAGAGATCATACATGATGTCCAACCATGCACGATACATAATTATCGGGCGTTGCGTTAGCCATAACGCCGACGTGGTCGACTCATATCTCCCACATAATGACACAACTTATATTGATAACGGAGAGATCATACATGATGTCCAATCAGATGCACGAGCTACATAATTATCGGGCGTTGCGCTGTTTTTCATAATCAGCCGACGTGGCTGACTATATTCTGTATATAATGACACAGCTTATATTGATAACGGAGAGATCATACATGATGTCCAATCAGATGCACGAGCATCAGCAAGCGCGCAACAGCAGAACAATAATTTGGAAACCCGTTGCAAACGAGTTGCATTTTCACAATAACAGTCTCGCATGGAAACCCCTGGTGCAGAGGCTTCTGCTGATGCCCGTGGCAATAAACGATCGGTGGACGATATTGTAACGAATTACGAAAAGCGAAAGCGTAGAAAGACGATCATACGTGCTATTCTGCATTTCGACGAAGCGCGTGAAAACTACTTTGAGACTTTGAAAGGGTTTTGACAGAAAAGGTGATCTGAGGGTATATATATAAGATATATATATGCACGATATGTCACAGAAAACACAGTGCCGGGTGCTCGGAAACGGAATAGCAATAAACTGGTAAGACATACGGACGGACTGTCTAACTAGAGAAGGCTAAAGTGACGGAGACACGGTCACGTGTGACACATGCCACACACAGTGAGGGGTGACGCAAGGAGAAGCAGGCCCCCATATAGTGGGGGGGAAATCGGCTTCCCCGTGACACCACCTCACCCCGAAGGTGTGAGTGGCAATCCGAGAGCAAGCAAACCCTAAAACCTGAACCCAATGTCACTTAATGTCAGAGTTCAACGAAGGTAGGGCCCATTGCGGCCAGCTAACAGCTGGCAAGATGCGGATAAACTCTGCACGAAGCTAAATTGTGGCTAAGGTTAAAGCTAGTTGCCTGGAGCTCGGCGGCCAGTTGAAGTAATGATTGGAGGGATCCACGGCGTCGATCGGAAAGCCGGCCAGTCCTCATCGTCGTCAAGGAGAGCGTGCATGGCGACCGGCTCTGCCTCACAGTCGGAGTCTACGCTTGCAGGGTGCGGAGCCGTGTCAGTGGGATGCGTCTCAGCCGCTGGCTCGGCAACATCGTCATCGGAGCCCGCCGCGGCGTGATCGAGCGGCGGAGGCGGGTCAGGCACAGGAGCAATGAAGGTCATTACCGACCCGACCGGCTCAGGGTCGGCCGGTGCGGGGTCGGCCTGCTCGTCCGCCATCACCACAGATTGCGCGGAGGCACCACCAGCTGCCTGCAGGGACGCCATGACCGATGCGAATTCCCGCGGAAGCGGTCGATTGCCCACAGGCAGAGCCGAGGGAGGGGCAAGCGTGGGGGAGAATGCTGCCACGCAGGTGTAAGGGCACAAGCCCTTAGTGCCGGGGTGAGAGTCAGTGAGGCCCCACAGCCGGAAACAGGTGATGCATGGGAACCCGACGCCCTTCCACCGCTTCAGCGGTGAGCCAGGGGGGTCCACCCGCCACTCACCAACACACTTCATGGCGTAGCCGGGCTTCTTCTTTACGGTGACGGAGTTGAAGGACGGGTTCTTCTGTCGATCACCACCACCACCACCACCACCACCAGACAGGGAAGCGTCGGCGGGGGTGGCAAATGCCAACTCCTCCTTCCACACCGTGCGGATACGCAAGCACAGCGTGGAAAAGGAGAAGGGGGCACCAGCTCGAAGATCGCGGATGACGTTGACGTACAGCGGGTTGACGAAAGGCGTCTGCTTGGCGGAGTCAGCCAGGATGTGCCAGAGGTCTCGGACGCGCTTGGACTCGCTGTAGTCAGGGTTGAGTCGGGCGTGCTTGTCGCCCAAGGTGCGGATGGTGGTGAGCTGAGGGGCGGGGTCCTTGTGCTCGTCGATGACGACGGCACGCATCTTCACCCAGTAGCGGTCGGAGTCGGAGTCAGGGACGCCCTCGACCTCAAATCGTAGTCGCTGGAGAACGTAGCGGCCGTCACCAGGATGGGAGCGCGCAGCCTCGGAGTACAAGGCTAATGCAGATCCACGAAGTAGAACTGGAAGGATTGTGAAGATGCTCTCGTTGAGCACGACGTGATAAAAGTCGTAGTCGTGCTCGAGGTCGAGGAGCTTGGAGAACTCCGTGAAGGAAAGAGGGTACAGAACGTGTCTCATGGCAGCGAGCAGAGCAGTAAAATCCGTGTCTGCGGAATCGTTGTCAAGGGTATAGCCATTTTTAGGGTGAAACCCTCCAGGACGCAAAATGGTGACGATGTCGGTGGAGTACGTGAAAGCATAAGACAGCTAAGGCGCGGCAGTAATTCTTTTGGTAAATTACTGGGATGGTAATTACCGGTAATTTTACCAGTAATACCAGACCACCTTTTCAAATTACCCCTGACTCCATATATAATAAGTGGCAGCAATTATTTTGGTAAATTACTGGGATGGTAATTACCGGTAAAATTACCGGTAATACCAGACCCCCTTTTCAAATTACCGGTAATTGCCGCGCCTTAAAGACAGCTGCTCAAGGTACTCGTCGTCCCTCCCCTTCATGAGAACCACGATATCTACTAGCTACATAGAGGGGTACGGAAAAAGCGGTACGATCACTGCCGGTTGAACACAGGCAGTGAAAGGACTCGAGGATGATATTACAGGAGTAAGGAGTGGCGGCTTACGCCGCCAAGCAAGTTATTACTGCGGGAAGATTGTCTGAGAGGGGCGCGTGTCGCAGTGTCATCATCATAACGTGTGACACCGCGACCGCAACTACGATGCTTCAGGTGTGAGTGACACAAGGAGTCACATACTACTAGATACTACTATAGGGCACCCAATATTGTACTCTACGTGACACTACCTGACTACGAATTGGTCACTAAGGATGAAGCACTACCCATTCAATGGAAGGGTACACTACGGTATGCATGCTAGAAAATACGTCTAGGGCACTACCGATTTACGTACAAAAAGCACACTCAGCAAATGCCCTCTAAGGCACTACCAAGTAAAGTGCTTGTAAGCACTACCTACGAAAGGGATCGCGACGTGTGATCGTAGAATGTTGAAAATGTTGATTGTCGTTCTGAAAGATAATTTCA
The DNA here is from genome assembly GCA_001247695.2 of Cymbomonas tetramitiformis. Lineage (NCBI taxonomy): Eukaryota > Viridiplantae > Chlorophyta > Pyramimonadophyceae > Pyramimonadales > Pyramimonadaceae > Cymbomonas > Cymbomonas tetramitiformis. Next base: position 7,309 of record LGRX02028081.1, read on the forward strand.
GGTCCCTCGAAGATCATCACACGCCATGGGGACGTGGAGAAGGGTCAAAACTGAAAACTGGCCTTGGCAGATCGCGCGAAGTTATTTGGCTGCAAAATGTCGACGATGCCCACACTTAACACGTCGAATTTTCTTGAAATTGAGGCCGTTGAGGAACAGCTTTTGAGGGGTTAGGCTGTTCAGGTTGGTGTCGATGAATCCCAACTTCCAGAGGCGTAGAGAGGAGAGAAGGGTCGACGAACGCGATGGGGCTGAAAATCTGGCCAGAAAATCTGCGAAATGGCTGATTAGTAAAGAATGACGAAGAAGACAAAGAGGTTGAGGAAGATGTACGGTTTACGGGCAACCGGTTCCCAAGAGTCCATTCAGTTTACGAAAAGGGCAGCGCGTTAAAAATACCGAAAGGTCAAAAATAGCACTGCCGACGATGAGAGGTGGATGGCACATCCGATTTCGAGATCTGAAAGAAGGGGTCACTGAAAATGCGGCAGGTCGCGGGGCGCAGCGGGTCTGCGAAATTCCAGGCTGGCGGCGGATGCTGCTGAGAGGTTGTCATCGGATGACGTTGGTCGCCAAAGTGGGGTCACTACTCCCATCGAAATGGCTGAATTTCCGGGGACACAAATTCCGGAAAAGAGAGATTGCTGCCGGGGTCACCACTCCCTTGTGGCAGCGAGATAAAGTTTGCAGCGGTCGCGTTGGCCGAGATCATCGCAAAAACCATGCCGGCTGTAAAAATGAAGCTAGAATCTCAAGATTTCGCGAATCAGAACCTGGAAAATACAGGGGAAGCGTAAGCGAGGCCCATAACCTCATGAGAACCACGATATCTACTAGCTACATAGAGGGGTACGGAAAAAGCGGTACGATCACTGCAGGTTGAACACAGGCAGTGAAAGGACTCGAGGATAATATTACAGGAGTAAGGAGTGGCGGCTTACTACGCCGCCAAGTTATTACTGCGGGAAGATTGTTTGAGAGGGGCGCGTGTCGCAGTGTCATCATCATAACGTGTGACACCGCGACCGCAACTACGATGCTTCAGGTGTGAGTGACACAAGGAGTCACATACTACTAGATACTACGACAGGGCACCCAATATTGTACTCTACGTGACCCCTCCTCCACCGGCGTGGACATGAGGACCGACGGGTCGTTGAAGAACATGAATGGCGTGGGCGAAGAACGCAACGAGGAAGGACGCGAACGTAGAGAGACGGTGGAAACAATGCGTCTCGGTCGTTGCTGGATGTGACACACCGACAGTAAAGACTGTCACCTGTCACTTCCTATAGTAGGCTGGGTGACCGTCACCAGTAGACGGGAAACACCCGTTAGTATTTATGTGTATTTCTTTTATCAATCTGAGACTTTTACCGTTCTGATATTGAAACCCTTAACACAGGGTTTATTCTCCGTTATCCGATATATACACCCGACTATATATATCTGACAGGTTTGGCCCCACTTGGGCTTTATTTAGCCACTGCGACACCGCGAGGATGATTGGCTAAGGCCGGACGCTTGGGATGCGGAGTGAGGCGCTCCGCGCGTGGAAGTGCCGGCAGTCGCGGGTATGGCCTAAGTTTTGTGGGTTGATTTACGGCTAGCTGTAGGCCTTTGAGGACATCTTTTCTACGGGATTTAACGTTGGGTTGGTTTACGCATCCTGGTTGGTCACCACACCGTTTCGTATCGGCCGCCATCTACCACACGACTTCTCAGAATTTCTGCTCTCTCACGGCAGCCGTATCGACGACCCGCCACATTTCTTGGCCGCCCAAGACTACCGCATTTTTTTTCTCCACGTCTTCTTGCCTCACTCCACCCCTGTAGTCTTCTTCATCATGGTTGCTTCTACTAGATCGACGGCTAGCATGGCGCATCGCCGCCGCACATTAAGCACAATTTTTGACTCCGTTGCTGCCAGGCATGCCAACACGCCCGCGACCCCGCCAGCGGCACAGCCGGCCGCTAATTCGGCGGGGGCCGCATTTTTGGCATCGGTACGCACACTACAGCGGGAGCACTTCGACATGAAGGTGGCGAAGCACGTCCAACGCAAGTTGTTCGACGGCAAGGAGGGTAGATTTTCCGGTGCGGAGCCCCACGCGGCGGCCATCTTCACGAGGATGGTCTCTGCCCTGCAGGCGGCATTCGTCACTGAGGACACCGGTTTCCTCCCGCTCTTCACGCTGGACGACGCTACTTTGGCCGTCCGCGTGGAGCAGGGAAGATATCTTCCTGGGATTGGCCGGCCCGGGGCCGTGTCACGGAGGCCCGGGCCGAAGGCGGGCCGAAAGAAAAGTTGCGGATGGGCCGAGTCGCATTGAGGGGAAAATCGATAAATTTCCAAAATTTTATCGATTTTTGACAAATTGTCATACTTAAAATTAAAATTTTGCGCCTGCGGGGGCCAATTTTGGGTTCGGGCCGAGACGGGCCGAAATGTGGCCGAAGTAAATTCCCAATGCGGGCCGAGTCGTCACCTCCGCGGAAGATATCTACCCTGGCGTGGAGGCCAACAATTTGTTGTTCTCCACGATCGAGCTGCTGATCGACCCCTCGTCGCCCGCAGCGGACTGGTTGGACTCCTCCCACGCCAGCTTCCCAGACGGTAAGCGTGTCCTGCTCGAGTTCGCCCGTCGGATGATCCCGGTTGGGGACCCCTTCCAGGGGCAAGCGGACATGTTTGCCGTCCGCATCGCTGCGGGCGTGGACCCTCATGGACCCATTGAGGACTTCAACGCCGCGCTCAAGGCAACGAGGGCGAGATCGACGCTCCAGGACGAGGACGTGAAGTCCCTTTTCATCAAAGCCCTCGACGCCACCTTCTACCAACCGGTGGTGTCCCGTTTGCTCCTTCACGACCAGCGAGCCGCCCACGACCTACTCACCATTCAGCAGTGGGTGCGGGAGTGCTACGGCGAGCACGTGCGGGCGGGCACCGCCACCGCATCCGCACACCGGTACTCCCACGGCACGCACTTCATGGAGAAGGGCGTTGATGGGTCGGGTGCGGCGGGTGAGATCGAGGACTTACGGACAATGGTACTCGACTTGAAGAGACAATTGGCCACCTTCCTCGTCGCCGCCGAGTCCGAACCGTCTCCGCGGGGGTTTACCCCTCGCGCGGACAAACCGGACCGCCGGGTCAAGACCCGTTTCGCAGCCTCGCCCCTCCCCAAAGGGGGGAATTGGTCTCAGTCCGTCTCACGGAAGGTGGCCTTCCACCGCGAGAGCGGTGCGACAATCCCGTACTGCCAAAATCAGGTGTGTGCTAAGGGGAAAGCGAGGCATTGGCACCGGGACTGCCCGAACGGGGGCAGGGCCGGGCTCTCGGCGTTCGCCTTCGCCGAGGAGGCCGAGAACTCCGTGCTGGCCGCGAAGTTCCAGCACGCCATCGACCACGGCGACCCCGTGGAATTCGACGCCCTCTGCATGCTTGCGGGCGGGAAGCCGGAGGTCTTCACCGATCTTTCGGCGTGCTCGTTCTGCGAGGAGGACGGTGAGGTCCTCGTGTCCGCTGTCGCCGAATTCTCTGAGATGGCACACGCGGCTGGAGCTTCCACGTTCAACGTCAACACCTTCACTGCCGACTTGCCGGTGGTGTCGGGGCCGGCCGCGCACTCCCCGCCCGCGTCGGTTGAGTCCGAAGAGGAATGGACCGGTCCGCCGAACCCCTTCTGCCCTCCCGTCACCCGCACGTTTGCCGATTTCATTGAGAGTACGGGAATTGCGTTGGGGGCGCCCGACGAGCCGGCCGCGAGCATGAACTTGCTCTCCGCGGTTGAGACGCCGGAGCGCGTGATCGACTACAAGCCCGCGGCTTACGCCGCGTGCGGCGATGACGACAAGGGTGCCTCGGTGGCACCGCCGCGGCCACGGTACGGCTGCGGGAACGGCATTCCGAGGTTCGCGAGGTCTCTCCTCACTTCCTCCTTGGTGTGCGCGCTCTTTATGATTTGTGCCACCGCCGCGCCGCACGCCGTTGCCGGTGTCGGTGGTGCCGGTGCGCGCACATGCACGGGTCCACCGGTCGGTGGTGCTACGTCCACTGGCTCGGCAGTCCCGGCTGCGGAGGCTTCGCCAGCTGACATGATTCCAGACATGCCATGTGCCATTCCGCCTCGTCGCCAACGGCGGGAGCAGAGACGGCAGGGACTCTACATGGCTCCGATGCCGTGGCATCCCGGGCCGCCGCCGCCTGCCGAGTTGTTTGTGGACGGCCCTCCGCTGTCGCCGGCTTCATCTTCAGATGACGAGGCTCCACCGTCGGGCGGCACTTGGCAGCACCCTGGTACGGTGCAGCCTCCCGTGATCGAGAATCCGTCAATTCCTTCTACGAATGATTCATCACCGGCCCCGGGGGCCGGCAACTGCTTCACAGTCACGCTGCTCCGAGCCGGGCAGACAGCTCCGAAGACCACTAGTGGCTAGAATTAGTCACGCCGTGCCTGCCTGGGAGTTAGCTGTAGTGTAGCCTCCTAGATGTGCAGAAGGGCTCTCTGAGTTTGAGCTGTGTTTAGGGTTTTAGCAAAGTAACAGCAGTATCTGACAATCTTGCTGTGACCTGGGACCGCCCTGACCAAGAGTACAGGCCCCCAGTTGTGCTACAGTTTCCTCCTGAAGTTGAGTAGGGAGTTTGTTTGCTTCGTTCACTACTAGCTCCGGTCACCACCCTAGGTGGTGTGCTGGATGTGACACACCGACAGTAAAGACTGTCACCTGTCACTTCCTATAGTAGGCTGGGTGACCGTCACCAGTAGACGGGAAACACCCGTTAGTATTTATGTGTATCTCTTTTATCAATCTGAGACTTTTACCGTTCTGCTATCGAAACCCTTAACACAGGGTTTATTCTCCGTTATCCGATATATACACCCGACTATATATATCTGACAGTCGTGTCGGACCCGGCGTCGTAGTGCCAGAATTTCCAGAGGGCGGAGAAGGAGCAGCACTAGCCCGTCGTGCCGATCGAAGCGCCTCTGCGAGGGTTGATTGGCGGTGTTGAGACATCGGAAGGAAATAGCCGGCCAGGGTGAGGGAACAAGAGGGAAAGAGGGAATTTTGCCATAAGGAAATCGTGGAAAACCTTTCTCGTTGACGGTAGGCAGCCCACGTGTTGTCTTAAGGGAATTGGTTGCGGTGAATGCGCCGTAACCGTAAGGTACTTTTGAGGGAACTTTAGAATCGGCAAATAGCCAAAGCGAGCTGATGCCTACCGAAACACCACTTAGCGTGAAGTGGGTCGATAACCTGACAGAAAAGGTGATCTGAGGGTATATATATAAGATATATATATGCACGATATGTCACAAAAAACACAGTGCCGGGTGCTCGGAAACGGAATAGCAATAAACTGGTAAGACATACGGACGGACTGTCTAACTAGAGAAGGCTAAAGTGACGGAGACACGGTCACGTGTGACACATGCCACACACAGTGAGGGGTGACGCAAGGAGAAGCAGGCCCCCATATAGTGGGGGGGAAATCGGCTTCCCCGTGAGGTTTTCCGAACCAAAACTGCGTTGTATACTCACTGCACTTGCGAAACCTCACATTAGTCAAAACGAGGAGCTAGATTTCGAAGAAGACTCTGGCGATAAAATTACCACCAAGCAGTACGCTTATCTGCGACAGTGTGGATTTACAGAAGATTCCCTGAATATATCACGTGAAGTAGCATCCGGACTCGTGTCATTATATATCCCCGCATCAGGATTTGCAACCCACGAGCAGTGAAAATATAAATGGCAAATCCTTATGTCGACGATGAAGCATATGCGACGCACGGTCGCGACGTCGATGATGATGATGTTCATACAAATAATGATGATGATGATGATGATGATCTAGATCTCGATGATATCATGCGACCGCGATTGCCATCTGCACACGGCTTCGATCCGGATGAAAACGATGACGATGATGAATGTATGCATATGGACATAAACACCCGAGCGAATGCGGATAACATAAATACTGCTGCAAATCGAAATGCTTTCAATGTCATGCATACCGCATCGGCATCAATAAATTATGGGCGCGGTGTTCCTTCTGCTCGCGGGCGTGGCAGGGGACGTCCGCGTATACAACGCGAACCACGAGAACCCGAACGCGTCCTTGGCGATGCATCATTTGATTTAAATAATTACTCCGTTTTCGTAGGAACAACGAACCGAGATATCCCATCATCCTGGCTTACGCAGTATAAAACTGGCATTATCGATGTGTGCCAGGCATGCGATGGAGGTCGGGGTGCCGCTGCTTTAGAACGTGGCACACGTAAAAATCTTTTACATGCGCAGAGCTGGATCAAATTGCGTGCCAAACCCGATAAGGATCGGGGAGAAACAGATACGCGATGTAATAAAAGCCGTCTTGAATATCACAACGACGGATGGCGCGAAAGTGACCGTCAAACAATTTGCGCATGGACAGACTGAGCAGTATATGTTAGGATATATTCAGAAGGATTTCGGGAAGTTACACTTCCGAATTGTGCACACGTCATATATAACTCCGGAAATGCTAGCACAAGCACGTAGGCAATATAATTCCATATCGGTAGATTTTTCGCAAGCAAAGATCAACTTGACACGCAGTAACGTTGATACCAACATTTACCGTTTTTGGTACGTTAACCTTCAACCCCTACAGATTTCGGTCCGGAAATTATTACACCTCATGCTTACTTCTGGCGGGTATGTGGCATCAACCACGTGGTTCCAACCAGGATCGGGCCGACGCATCTCAATTATCATCGTTTCGAAGTAGCATATATGTTTGCAACAATGAATCATCGCGAGATTTCCATGCAGGACATATATTATATATTTTTCGATTTTATCCATGTGCAACACCGTGGACTCGTTTATACTGATCCTGCATACGACAGATTTCCCTCACAGCAGACATCTGTACATACACACCGGTTCGGTTCCGAATTTGATCATATGAGCTTTGGAGATCTCAAAGAGCATGAAGAGGTCGTCAGGCGTGAACGTGCAGGTGCCATTGAAGATGCTCATGATATCCACGATGCGATTGCACATCTTGCACGGCATACAACTCGCCCAAACGTCACTGTGAGCGACCTTGAAGAGTCAGACTAGGATAGTACTGAGTTATAGATTACAGTTAAGCTATGCACACGTAAAAAATAAGTATATAATTACAATGATGCAATAATAAGTATATTGATAATCTATGTATCGCTTGCAGTGAATGCCTTTTCGTAGTCATGCCTTCTACAACATTTTCCCATGCCTGTGTATGTAATTTACACCAACTCCCCACATATGTATAATTATACAGATTGCTATCATCCTGTGCTACAACTTCACAATATTCTTGTCTCACTTATTTTAAAAACATATCTATATGAAGTTATAAACATCATTTCTCAATCTCTGCAACTTTTAACTTCGATATACGTTCCTCCTACGTTATACGATTTATTTTATTCATTATCATTTTTATTTCATTATTATTATTATTATAAGTTTATTATTATTATTGTTATTATTATTAATTTGAAAATTCTCGTCGAGTGAGGGGAACAACCTCTATCGGCCAATCATATGCCAACGCAACGCAACAGCGCAGCGCGCACCCTGTTGCCCGGAGCCGGAAATCGGGATCTTTCGAATCGCGATTCTTTGTCCTCGCGCTCGACATGCTCGCTCGACTGCGACACATAATGCTCATCGTCACGTGACACGACTGCAACTATCACATGCCACACATAGTAGAAATCATCACTCGCCGTAGTTACTGGTTCGAAAATATTTTATGTTATCAAATATTTATTCCGAAAATGGGCATACAGCTTGCACAAATTATTTTTTGCAAATTTTGTTTTCGCACAAATTTAAGTTGCATCAAACTCAATGCATACATACAATAACGTTCACTTTCCCAAAACCTTTTTTTAAAAATCTCCCCAAATTCTGGGTAACCCTTTATCTATCCTTTTGCCTTTGAACACCTTACGTAGACACAATATTAACAAACAAAAAATCCATTTAGAGCTCGTGGTTCCATGCGAGCACAGACTTGCAGAATACACACACGCTCACAATATGCTTTCAAAACGTGATAATACTAGATCTCGCCATGAGATCATATAAGAACAGCACAACCAATATTGATGCCAGACGCAGAGCATTCAGCATGTGATATCTTTTTGAGTTGCCTTCTTCATCAGGAAGGAAAATTCAAGATCTAAACCTTTTTTGACATTCGATACACTCATCCTGCTAAAATAATATATGCTCATATCTTGGCTATCTGTGCGGCACAGTTGGCAGGCTTGGATCTAGAAGAATACATTCTTTCGTCTGCCGAGTTGGTGCAACTAGAGCCTTAGCGAAAGTGACTTTGCAACAAGCAAATCCTTCCTACAATTCTTTGGACTTCTCAGTTATACATTTAATCAGTTTCTTTTCACTGTAGGCTTTCGGCTTGATGTTGCACGTTCGCATCGACTTTCCGTAGTTCTCAAACACCAGCACACCCATACCCGTGCCGTAGTGATCCCCGACTGCGGAAGCGACATACTTCCCAACCGTGTGATCGTACTTGGACTCGCCTTCAGCTGCGAATGCCCAAGATGTGCCCTTGTTCTTCAGAGTCTTTGAAGCCGCACGGAATGCTTGGAACATTTTTCCAGAACTGACTGGTTGCCGGAAGATGCCAAGAACGCTCATTTCGTTCTCCTTTACAAACGCAGTGGCTTCCGCAACAGTCTTGATTGAGTCAAAGGAAGGTGGTCCCTCCTTTTCTACATATTCAATAATTCCATCCGCCTCACGTGGACCCTCATACGCGTCTTTCACCCCGTTCCTGAACGCGAAGATGGTGGGAAATCCCTCCACGCCGAAGCGCTGGGCCAAATCTTTGTGCTCGTCGGCGTCAACTTTGGCGAGATAAACAGGAGGAGCTAAAGTTTTGGTATACTGTGCGGCCTTCGACCACTCTGGAGCCAAAGACTTGCAGTGACCACACCTGATACATCAAGGAGCTTGTAAGGAGATCAGAATCGGAAATCTAGCTCGCGTGCTCGATCAGCTCAATAAGGGGCCTAAAGGCTCTTCACTGACCAACTTGACAGATCTATGGGGTGAGGGTTCTAGATGGAGGTTAAGCAAACGCTCGCACCAGGGAGCATAAAACTCAACCAACGTAAACGTTTGCGCGTTCACCCATTCATCGAAATTCTTGTCGTTCAAAACGACAACATCGTCCTCCTCTTCAACAGAAGCCGAAGTTGTGAAGCAAAGTATGAACAGAGATCCTAAAGTAAGGAAGCGGCGGACGTCATACATCTGTAAGAAAACATCCCCAAACAATAACCGCAGCTTCAAAACCGTCGATCTCTTCTGCTTTCGCAAAAGTCCTCAGATCACTTCTTTTGATCTATTGCAGTGGAGACATAACACAGGCTTTCATCCTCTTGATGCAAGGGAATACGGCAACACGTTTGAACACGCAACTAGTGTCCCGCAGAGTGTACGATTCGCGCTTACCTTGTTGTTTAAAAGACCGGCGAAATGTATGCGTGGTATTCTGTTGATAATTACACGACAGTTGGGATCTTAAAGGCCTCTTTCCTCTCGTCTGACATGACACCTGTCGGTCGAGTGTGTCACTCGACTGCTCGACTGTCGGCGTGGAGAGTGCAGACCGACGAGAGGGAGAGTCAGACGAGAGTGCGAGTCCTCACGTCAGCCTCACGTCAGTCGAGTGATGACAGTCCTGCGAGAGAGGGAGACTGGAGACGCAGACGCAGACGGTCGGCTCGGGTGGACACTCTCACTGGACAGCTGGAGACTGGATTCATGATGGTTTATTGGTTTAGGTTTAGGTTTACTTTTAGGTTTTCGGCCTAGGCCTCAAGACTCTAGACTGATCGTGATGATCAGTCGAGTGATTCCATACGATAGATCCATACTTCTAACATACCCCTCTAACATACCCCTCCCTTTTATACAGTAGTTCATGAACAAGGAGGGGGTGTCGGTGTGGGGTATTGGGCCTGGGGCCTGGACAATTATGGTGAAATCGACGGTTCAAGAATACTTTCATGAACGGTTCACAAACTACTTTCACGAACAAATTATTTAAAAACTGGTAAAACAAACATTCAACTGTAGAACGAGAACCGTAGTCTAAGTCTTACCAACGCGAGTCTTTCCCTTCTAAATATCGGCCGTCAGTGAATCTCCCTTGAAAGAAAATAGAGTATGTCTCGCGGAGGGATATTGTTTAAACGTATCCAGTCTGCGTCGGTTGTGTCGAGCGCCTGCGTGGGTGCGTTCACTGGTTCGCTGCCCCAGCTCGCGCTCAGTACGCGAGATCGCTTGCAAGTCTGGAGTCGTCCAAGTGACGGCTCCACTTGCGAGAGGGAACTGCAGCTATGTGTCGAAGCTCCGATATATGGGGGTTTAGAATACACAGCATTTCTTCAGAGGCCCGGAAATCCACGAGGCTATGCCATCGTAATCACGGCCGATTGTACGTGTTCCCTGCTCGGGTACAACCCAGCCACCGATTCGTTCGAGGAAGAAAGCGCCACGACGCTTAACCTTCTCGACGACGCCTCTCAGACGACGAGCTTGCGTCGAGTGGATGGCATCACTGCCTCAGAACCCTTTTATGTCAGAAACTCTCGCACTAAGGAGGTCCACTCTGCGCTCATAGCGTTGTCCCTTTTTGACAGGAACATCCACGTCATTGAGGTGAACTGGGGTAGCCTATCTGAGATTCCGACGCTGCGCGCAGCGCCTCTTGACTTGCTAGTGACACTGAGCGCAGATCTCGAACGCGATTTGCGCGATCATCCGCCAAACATCCTAAGCCTAGCCTTCTGCCCTCAACACCCTGACGGAGTTGATTTCGAGGGGAACTATGCTCTTGCGGTGCTGTACGCCGACGAGCCTCCAGGCGCGCTTCGTACAGTGCATCTCAGCTGCGTGGCGGCCGATATGAGGGCTGGCGTCGTTCACCCTGGCGCGTGGTGCGTGCGCAATATGCATCCAACGACGCACCTCCTCCACAGCTCTATTACTCGGGCAGACGGCGTCAGCGACGCTAGCCATCAGGGAATAATCGCCTTCAGCAGTTTTGGTGCCTCTCTATACACCGCCGAGCTCGGCCTGCAGCAGAAGTTGAAGTGGAGCCTGACTGGGATCCCGACGTGCGCCACGCCCATCGGAGCCGAAGGCCTCCTCGTGGTCGGCGACAATTCCGGCTGCCTTACCGCCCTCAACACCGAATGCCGACCGTGGCGGTGCTGTGCGATCACCTGCGACGGCGATCTTACTGTGCCCTCGGTGCCTCCCTTCGAGATGGCCCACTCGGCATTTGTTGGCTTGACGGCTGCCGCGTTTTGCGGGTTGTGACAATGCACTCAAACGTTGCCCCCTTCCAGCTTATGGCGAAGGTGAAAGGCTGGAGGCTTTTAGAGCGCCAGAATTCCGCGCCATCTTCCTTCCTTCATAAATGCATACTACATTGCCTCTAGTTCACAAGGACGCTGCGGCATGACTCAACCTTCTTTTTGGTGGGTTGGCGATAGGCTCTGTGCTTCTTGGGCGGAGCCGGACCTGGTGGCATGGACAACGGCGTTCTCGTTCTCGCTAGCCAAACAGGCGACTCTCAGGCACGCCTCCTCACACGCGGTCTGCGTGTTCGGCTGCCAATCAAACATTCACGAGTGTGCGTATTTTCCACTGGGAAAGCGTGCATCTTGTTCGAGGAAATGCTATACGCATTGTTCTTCTACTTATTGTGCATGCCTTCGCAAAATAATGGTAAGAAATTGCGACTTCCAGACATATACTCGCAGATACCTCACGTCACAAGTAACCACCAACCGCTATGCATGTTCCTAAATATGTTGCAAGTCACCTGAGACCACACCCACGAAGTGTGCGCTGAATCCTTTGATTCTCAGTGTGGGTACATAGTGCAGCCGATCTTCTGTGGTTACGTGGTGCCAAAGGAATCGGTCCAAAGATAAGCCACAAACACACACATTGCTTGCTTACACCACGCCGCAAGCCACCCGCCCCCCGACACGGCTGTGCTCACTTGCGACACGTCACACATTACCTCACAGGCAAACACGCTCCACATGAACATGTGGTCATATGAACTTCTTATATATGACTGCACCCCCTGGCATATGCCTTATTCATGTTCATATGATATATGTTGTACATGACATGTTGCCCTGTGTTATATTCAACAAGCCATGCATGGCAGGCCAGGTAGGCTCATGCAATATGCCACATGCAAACTGCAAGCCTTGATCAGTTAGCTTACTTGTTACTTGTACAAGTCACATATTGGCATCCCCTTGACATATGCTTTACTACAATACATCAAAGTCCATTGCTACCGTTCGGAAGCATGCAATCTACTTCAAACACTGTGCCACATCTTGAGCGCTTGCAGCTTGGTGCGTGTTCTACGGACTCGCCTTTGCACTTTCAGTCAGAAGATCCTCCTCTTGATGTTTGTGATACACGGCTTGACTTTTGTGAGATACTGTTAACTAGAGATCATTGGTGAACTGCATGGAACGCTGGATTGCAAGCTTCCCTTGTCTGCATCGATAAATACACTAATAAACACCTATTAGGGTTTACCGCATTTTCAGCAATCAGTACACTGAAAACTTCCTGTTCGTGTTCAACGTTTACACTGCTCATTACCCACTGGGCTACTTAGTACAACCTCACTCGTGAAGGGGGAGCATTTGGGTGCGGGTGTGATGCAGCTGCTGAAAACCGCCGAGGAGCTCCCGTGGAGCTTCAGGGGAGCATCTGCAGAGGATGACTTGCAGCCTCAACCTGTCTGGCGCTGGGAGCTTTCGGAGACAGCATTCATTCCCAACCTGGCGCCCATAGTGGACGTTCTGGCCCTGGAAGACGTGGCGGAGGCACGCCACGAAGCTACGCGATTCAAGGGAAGCGGCGAAGCAGCTCTCAAAGAGACGCAACTACTGATGCTATGTGGCGCGGAGCCCACAGCAAGCATTCGAAGGTGCAATCCATTTGGGGAACGGCGGTAACAGGATGCAAATCCTTGGGTTCTGCAGTCCACGCGTCTTTGCCATGAGTGCTCACGCAACGTTGGGGGCCCTGGACGGAGCCCCTTGCACCCTGCATTCCTCGTTGCGTTGTGGATGATGGCCCTTCTTGACCGCGCTGCAGACACAGGCGCCTACATGTAGCAGCTTGGGTCCGGCAGCGCGCTTAGTTCTGCAGCTTGCCGAGCACGGAGCAGGATACATGCAGGAATTTGCGCACCGTGTGTGGTATATGCATCAACCTGCATCTCCACGGGGAGGCAATGCACCCTAGGAGTGCCATCTAGACGAATACACCTTAGGAGTGCCCCCTAGACGAATGCACCTTAGGAGTGCCCCTAGACAAATGCGCCATAGGAGTGCCCCCTAGACGAATGCACCTAGGAGTGCGCCCTGCACGAATGAACTCCTTGTGCGCTGCCCACGTCGGTTGTGGTGGTTCACGCTCGCAGGTGCTACGTGGCAATGGAGCTACAGGCTACGTTTCACGGAGGTAGCAGCGCCTCCCCTGCCCGGGAGTTCATTGGGGGGCTCTTCCACGTGGGCAGCGTGATGAGGAATGCTTTCGATGATGGTTGAATTTACCGGGATGCGGGAGGCCGGCTCCGGTGCCTTTGAGTGTTTTGACCACCCATAAAAAACGCGACGTGGGCAGACGCGCAGACTTTCCTTTGCACTTCAGCCCGGAACAGGTTCCTGAATTGACTGCCAATTGGGGGGTTATTCAACACTCTGTGGGGCTTTCCTATGATGCCACGGTTCTGACTGTTTTTGCGGTGAGGAAGTTTGCAGAGCAGACCCACCTCAATGCGCCGTCTGTGTTCCTGTGAGAGTCAGTCTGATGTGGAAGTTGCCTGGTGACGCAAGCAGCACAGTAATGTCTTGTAGTGCCGTGTGGTCCCAGAAATTCCCAGAAACTCTCTCCCCCGCCAAGCCTCGTCAGCCTTCTCCCTGTCTGCATGTCATGGTCTGGATGTCTTATACCACGAGCCTTGATAGGCTTATTTTTGGCCGCGGTCACGCGGTGGCTGCCTCGGGGGGCCGTTGCAGAGGACACGCTGGAGGGCGCTGTAAAGTTGATGGCATTCAAGGTTGTGTCTCATCTGCCACGCGTGCTTTCGTTTCCGTGCACTTCCTCACGCTGCAGGCCACGTGCACTGCCGCCCTTCTGATGAAAGCGCAACCTCTTAGTCCTCAGCTCTTCTTTCGAAGTCCGCTCAGATCATTGGCCAACGTGGATCATTCCCCGTGATGGCGAAATCTGGTTTCCAGATTGTACGTTTCGAAAGGAGAATAAGAAGGCGAAGTCCCTTGCTTAGTCTCTTATTCTCCAAATAAGGCTGACACCGAAAGAGTTATTCTCCTTGGTTTGAATATCAGATTGAGAGGTGCTGTTGAAGTTTGAATTCTGATTGGACAAAAACTGATGGGACCCTCGATGTTTGGCAACGGGAAAGGTGATGGGAGCGCTTCGACTGGTCGGCCAGTTGCCAGCCGGACCAAGGTGGGGTCATGGGGCTGGCAAGGTCTTGGGACAGGTGGGGGTCTCGGGGTAGGTCAGGTTGCATAGGCATTATCGGCAAGGTGAACGCATGGGGGGGAGCTGTCTGCCATGCACGGGGCAATCTGCCGCAGGCCACAGCTACGTATATCGGCTTTTCCTACGAGGCAGCGGTGAGAGCCATCCGCCACTCTCTGAGGTCCTTCTACAGTGTTCAGATGCGAACCTCGATCCCTCCGATGCTCGTCCCAATCCGGGAGACTGCGGCCTGCAGCAGCCTCTCGTGCCTGCCGGCTCTCGCATGCGGCGCTCCCACTCGGATTCGTGACATGCCAACAAAACACAGTCCTTGTCACCCCCCTCGCCACCTCTCTATGCTGCCTGAGCCGCAGATGGGCAAGTTTCCCGGCAGAAGCGGCCAGGGCATCCGCCTCAGGCTGGGGGAGGCGCGAGGGAGGGGTGGGGCGCGCATGCAGAAGCGCACAATGCTGATGCGGGCCGAGGCCGATGGGCTAACCGTGGCTACACTGCCAGGTGCGCCTACCACTAGCGCCTTGCCAGAGCACAGCGCTGTCATGTGCAGGGGGGCTGGAGGTGGAGGGCGGGAATCTGTGTCAAACCTTGACACCTGCAGACTGCCACCAACCGGCGTCTAGGCCCGCGGCAAAGCACAACGCATCCACACAAGTACAAACGTGTGAGGCTCTCAAAACCGTGCTGCTCGCTGGTGTTCGACGGGTTGTGTTGAAGTTGAATTTGGTTTACGTCCGACGGTACAGTCTCGTTGAATCCGATCTACCTCCAACATTACGTTCAACACGTCGAAGTTGAACTTGCTTACATCCTGCTGCACGTTGGCATTCCACGACATGGTCTCGCTGAAGTTGAGCTTGGTGCGCATACAACGGGCGGGGACTTTTTCTGTTTAAATTGGAATACGGTGACATGGGGCGCCCATCAGGAAGGGGCTCAGTCACCTTTGAATACGGCTACCCTCAAGTATGGGGGGGGAAATATGTTGGACAGGCATCGCCGAGCATGACAGCACCATCATGCTTTCCTCTCTCAGCGCAACCATCTTGCTGCAGGCAACACTCTACCTGGGCACAACCATTAGGAACATTCTGCGGCGTTACCTGTCTCTCCGATTCTGCCTCCTCGCCCTTCGATGCGCTCGTGTGCGCCGCGATTCGCCTCCAACCAATCGTCCTGCTCTCAAATGCGCTCCCTCACCCTCTGATGTTTCCCTATGTGCCTTCAAACATAATTTCGAGCCCACCGATGCCCTGCCCTCGAGCCCTCCAATGCCCTTTCCTCGAGCCCTCCAATGCGCTTTCCTCCCGAGCCCTCCGATGCGCTTTCTCGAACCCTCCGTGCCCTTTCCTCGAGCCCTCCCGATGCGCTTTCCTCGAGCCCTCCGATGCGCTTTCCTCAGGCTCCTCCGATGCGCTCCTCGAGGCCCTCCGATGCGCTTTCCTCAGGCCCTCCGATGCGCTTTCCTCGAGCCCTCCGCCCTTTCCTCGGAGCCCTCCGATGCGCTTTCCTCGAGGCCTCCGATGCGCTTTCCTCGGAGGCCCTCCGATGCGCTTTCCTCAGGCCTCAATGCCCGCTTTCCTCAGGCCTCCAATGCCGCTTCCTCGAGGCCCTCCGATGCCCTTTCACGAGCCTCCGATGCCCCTTTCCTCGAGCCCTCCGATGCCCTTTCCTCGAGCCCTCCGATGCCCCTTTCCTCGGGCCCTCCGATGCCCTTTCCTCCGAGCCCTCCGATGCCCTTTCCTCGAGCCCTCCGTCTTTCCTCGAGCCCTCCGATGCCCTTTCACCGAGCCTCCGATGCCCTTTCCTCGAGCCCTCCGATGCCCTTTCCTCAGGCCCTCCGATGCCCTTTCCTCTGAGCCCTCCGATGCCCTTTCCTCGAGCCCTCCGATGCGCTTTCCTCGAGCCCTCCGTGCCCTTCCAGCGAGCCCTCCGATGTCCTCCTGAGTTCTCCAAGATACTGCCCGCGAGCCCTCCGATGCCCTGTTAATGAGCCCTCCGATGCTACACTGTGTCTGTTTATTGCTCACAGAGTGCGGTATAGCAAGCCAGTCAATCGGTCATCGAGCTAGGGGCCCTGCCTGCCGCCATGTATTGCACCGTCGGGGCGCAGCGCGAGGCATCCAACGGCCACGTGGCATACTCGCGGGGTTTCCGTGGAGGTCCAGGTGGCGCGGTCGGAGCTTCGACTTGTGCGCGTAGCAGGCGTGGATGCTGCAGCCGAGAGCGGCATGGTGGCCACCTGGGTGCCTCCACCAACTGATGCCAACTCCCCCGCGACCATCGATCATGCCGCCCACCTGGGCCCTCTCGTGGTGCTCGCCTGTGGTGCCACTCTGCATGTCATCGACGTCAACACGAAGTGTGTTCCCCACACCCCAGCGTCCCTGTTTGCCCTTTCACCAATCCCCTGTAAACATAAGCAGGGGGAGGTGGCGCCTTCCAGCCCAGTGCTCTCTTGGGGGGGGCTGGCTGTGACCTCCCGGATGCCGATGAAGGACATGGCCAGGGGACTTTCCGACCGAAGATGACAGTTGTCCGCGTGTGACGAAATAGTATCCGCGGTGGCCGCACTCACCCTCGAACAATGCCATCCCAAACGTCCATCGCCCGGACTATCATACGCCTCAAGTGTGACCTTTGTCTGTCTAACACTTGTAGGGGTAGATGAGCTTGCACACAGCTGGCGTCGCGGCGCTTCACACCTGCATGAGCAGTACGCGCAGTTTTTGACCGGCGTATTCTTGACCCCGCTCCCCTTCTCTGCCGCCCCGGTCCCACTCTACTCTGCCCTACTCCCCATTTTCCAGGAGCCGGCTTAGTCTGGACCCCGAAGCTGTAAGATGCCCCATCAGATCTGCACGGTCAATGTATTCCGCCCTGCCGAAGGTGCCGCCATGGTGGCACTCGGTGAGTGGAGCAGTGACACCATCAAGCTGCTTGACACACAGGACCTGTCGGTGCAGCTGACCGTGTCGCTACGAGGTGCCCCGCCACCAGCCCCCCCTACGATGCTGCTGCAACCTTCGAGCTGGCCGTCGAGCACAGCTCCGGTCTGACACTCTTGCGCCATCGGCCAGGCGCCAGCATTGGAGGAGATGTGAGCGGTGTCAGGGAGGGCTCAAGCGCACTCAGTAGAGGGAGCGGGGGCGGCATCAGGGACGGCTTAATCGCGCTTAATGAGTAGAAAGGGGAGGAGGGACGATCAGGGATGACCTAGTCACACTCGGTGGTGGGGAAATGAGGGGCATCAGGGACGGCTCATGCTCGCTCAGTGCTTCTATCTCCCCTTGGAGGGCTGGATCACCTTGTTGTGGGCACCGGTGATGGGCACGTCCAGATCTACAACTTTCACGGCGGCCCTGGTGCAACACCTCTCGCAACCTTCCCCTACGACCCCCTTTTACACCCCTTGCAACGCTTCCTTGGCGTCACTGCGGACACCTCCATGTCCGAAGCTGTGCGCGTGCCCCTCAAGCTGCCGAGGAGATCGGCTCTTACGCGGTGGTTGGGGCCGGTCTTTGCAGGAGGCCCGAGGGTGAGCGGCGGGCGGCGGGTCGTTGTTGGCAACAGCGCGGTGAGCCTCAAGAGCTTCACGTATCAGCCTCCGGGCGAGGTGCGGGCCTCCGTCAGAGCGCTCTGAGGCGCGCCCTGCCAGCTCTCCACGGCACACTCACTCACGGTGCCAGCACAACGGCCCTCGGGCCGCTATCAAAGAATTGGAGGATTGGAAGAGACATTAGTATGGCCACAGGGCGGAGCAGATCGAGATGCGCAGGGAGCATGTGACGCCAGGTTGAGGGCGTATTGACGGGCCCCCGGAGAGGCGTATGCGCTGCAGGTGCCCCGCACGGCGGTGCTTGCCCACTGTCCGCAGAGCTCGTGCGCCGTGTTGTACGCGGAGCTCGCCAAGGAGGCCCAGGAGGAAGCGCGCACGACTAGGGACGCGGTTTGTGTGCGGGCGGCGCGCCTGCACGGGGGCGAGCGGCTCGTGAGCATCAGCAGTGTGGACACGGAGGCGCTCCCCGGGAGCGGGGGCGCTGCCTTCGTGTGGCTGGGCGCAGACCACAGGCTCGCCCTCGGCCGGGTGGACAGCGCCTTGCGACTCCGCCACGTGCACGCTCGCCTTAACGCGCACCCGACCGCTTTGGCCTACCACCCTGGCTGCCGGTGAGTGGCCGCCGAATTTCCGCCTGCACGTGCCCACGATCGCCTTTGGCCTAGGACCTGGCCGCCCCAGTGCCGATGTTCCTGGCAGCATCAGTCACCGCGGCCCGCTTGCTGCCTGCGCAGGTGTGCGGTGGCGCTGGTGGACCGCACGCCCCGCGGAAAGTCTGCCTCTCCGAGGTCCTCACTCCAACTGCACCAGATCGACAACCTCTGCGAGGTGAACTCACGTCTATCCTGCGCTCCACCCTTCCCCTCGTCCACTGGCCTCTGCACTCCTAACTCCTAAACCCTAAACCCTAAACCCTAAACCCTAATTCCTGACCCAAAAACGTATGCCTGCGCACTGACGTCCTAAAGAGTACCCATGGCTGATTCATTGCAACTGGCATGGGCCACAACTCAGTCAGCGCCAAGCCGGGGGCACCACGCAAGCGGCATCCCCGCATGACTGAATGCTCCTCATCCCTTCACATCGTGGCCCTCGATCAGTTGGGCGCTCTGCAGCTGAGCATGTGCACCGGTCCCCTTCAGCGGTGCGTGGAGCACACTGGGCATCGCTTTCCCCCTCCGCAAGTTCCGCTCCCGGAACTTGGCCTGCTATCATAAGGCGGAACCTGGCGTTGGTCATCGCTCCAAGGTATGATGACTGGATTCGGAGATGCTAGGTATTGGAGAAGGCTGGTGGGAGGAGTAAACGGGCACCTGCAGGTACTCTCCCAGACGCTCCCCGCAGGTCACGTTGGCTGCGGGGTGCTGTGCGGTCCTCTTCACCACACCTCCGCTGACATGCGCCACGCCAGTCCCTGGGGAGCTTCGCACGCGCCGCTTCACCCTCAGCCTCGCAAGCACTTCGTGATAATCTCGAGCTACGTTTATGGCGCGCTCCAAGATGCCGCTGACCCCGACTCGGGTATGTTCAATAGAGATGCTTCCAAGTCTCCATCGCTGTCCTCCAGCCCGGTTCGATCGCGGATGCAGCTGTTCCTCTAGCGTGCATGCCAGGCCAACAGGAAGAGCACCAGGGGCCCGAGTACCGGTCGCGCATACCCCAGGGCTGGTCGGGCACTGATAAACCCAAGCTCGCCACTGGTGGAAACTCGCATTGGACTTCTCAACTCTGAGATTTCCTCCAATCCTTGTTCCCTCTAGGGTGTACACTCTGGAACCATCACCTCGATCTTGATTTCTGTATCGGGTCCGGGGCCGTTTTAGAAAGCCCTCGAGCCCTCAAGCTCGTCAACCCTCGACCCTCGACCCTTCAAACCCTCAAGCGTGAAAACTTTCAAACCGTCAAGCCCGCAAGCCTACAAGCCCTCAAGTGCAAGCCCTCAAGCCCTCTGTTGGACGGATATCCCAGGCGATCACGATACAGTGGATGGTGGTCGCTGATCGAGCTTGGGGATCGTGGGGTAGGCGGCGGCACAGCGGCACGGGCGGTGGGCGTGCGGGGCGTGCTGACCGTGTACGAGGTGCAGTGGCGGCGCAAGGGCGAGACTCGTGATGAATTCCAGCTTGTGCTGCACGGCACCTGCGCTCTGCGTGCGCTCCGCGCTGCCTCTCGCCCCCCGGCTGCATGAGCCCCGCCTCCCTCCTGCTCAGACCCACCCTGACCTGTGCAAGTCGCAGCCAGTGCTCCAAACGCGTAGCGCGGCGCCTTCCCGCCATCCGCGCACCTCGTGCACAGTGGTCCGAGTGAGGGCCTGAGTGCCTTCAGCCACTCACGGGGGCAACTTGATGCATGTGTTGCTCGTGCGGTGCTGGCAACACGTGCTAAGCTCACGCGGGAGCGTCCCACCTCTGCTACCGTGTATCGTATGCTAGTACTCTTAGCAGAAGGCTGACTGCACCGGTGTGCTGTTCGTGCCTGTATAAATAGGTCACGAGTTGCCAGTATCTTACATCTTGCCCTTTCGGTTGCTTTGGACTGTGAGGGTTCGGACCAGCCGAAACGCTCTTCCGCGTAGACCAAGGAGAGGCAAATAGCGTGCAACCTGTAATGCTGGCAGAGCGCCCGGTCCTGCTGGCACGGGGTCTGTCATCACATTGCAGTATACTCAGTGCGCTACTGTCCTCCTTTACTGCACTGTACGTGGCATCATCCCACGGAGTACAAACTAGTGTATTGTACTCAGCAATCGTATGTGAGAATTCCGCACTGTCATCTCGGCAGTCTTTGTAGGCTTTTGTGTGGCTGACACATGCACACCTTCGATGGGCGCCGCACGCGCACCTTCGATGGGCACCAAACGCGCAGATCAACCAACCTTCGCGATGGGACGATTTTGTTGACCAAGGCACAAGATGCCACATCGGCACTTGAGCCACAGCGGAGCCTTGGTGAGGTCTGCAAGTGTGCCGGGCACCGTGCCACAGGGAGCGTCTGCCACTGCCTGCAGTGGATGCCCTCGCCCTCCTGCAAAGGCGGTGCGGATGAAGACCGGGTGCTTCTCGCTGGGGGGCATGACGCGCTGTATATGTATTCCCTTCGTGTGGATGATGGATCCACGGCCGGCAAAGGTGAGCCACGCCACGTGGCAATTTCCGCGCCGCTCGGCAGTCGGCAAGGTAGGTGGAGGCCGATGAGGTAGGTAGTGCTGCGATGGCGGTTGGCCTGTTGGCGGCCAACAAGGAAGAAGGCGCCGGGATGCCAAACACAGCGGCCCGGCCTGTTTTCGGCACCGCTAGGTTGTTACCCCCGATTCTGCATTGCGTAAGGTATGAGATCCCAAGCACCAGGTTGCTCCGGAGGGCTTTGGTCCGGACTGTGGGGGGCCTGCACTGGACTATGACCCGGAAAAGGCTTGTGCAGGGGTAGTGGCCGATGCACTGCGTGTGATAAACTCCGCGGCCACGGCGCCCCTGCCGCTGCTCGCCGCTCCGGAGGATGATGAGGAGGAGGTTGACTCGGAAGGTGGCAAGGTGACCCTCCTCACCCCGTAGACTCTTGGACAACAACTTTTTCTGGTCTTCACCTTGTCCTGCCCTCCCGTCCTGACGCGCACAACGGCCAGCACCAACTGCACAGTTTTTTTCCAAAATGGGCGACTGTCCGCACCAGCGGCCTCGAGCCTCCGAGGCAGGTCGCCGCCTGTGTACTCGGGCGAGAGGCCCTGCACCTCTCGCTTGACGACCTGATCCCGGACGTGTTAAAACGGGATCCAAGCAGCCGTCCGTGTACCTCCCTGTTGAAGTCCGCGTCAAAACTTGCTCTCCCCGAAGCTGACAGCTTCATCTTAATTCACGTTGGGGCGGACCCTCCCTGTCCTACTCGCGACGCCAGCCTCTTTGCAAAGCTGGCGATGTGTTTACCCGCTTGCTTGCCCATTTCACTGCAAACCCTCTGCTCTTTGTAAGGACGAACCTGGGCCAATTACTTACTTACATAGTTTCATACCCGCCTTCGTTGGGCGGTGTTAGCTGTAGTGGCGCACTCGCATCCAGAGGTAGGACCTTAGGTCGTCTATATACGGCAAGGATATCTGCGATGCTTAAACTATCTCTTTGTTTAACTGTTTTGTTTAAGTAATCAATTTCAACCGTTCTTGTATGTTCCTGTTTAATTGTTTACGTGTTTTCCAGTTTGAAATCGTGTTACTCTGCACGATACAGGCATGTGGATCGCTCCATGATGGTCGTAGGCACGTTGGAAATGATGGGCCTTTGGGACCGTTGTTTTCGGAAAAGTGTCCATGAAAACCTAATGGGCAAAGCGAGATGTGTTGCCGATATGTGACACGTGAATACGCATTGCGTGTTTACGTGTCGTTTGTGTTGGTTTAACTATTCAATTTCAACCGTTCCTGTTTACATATTCCTGTTTAATTGTTTACGTGTTTTTCAGTTTGTAATTGGTGAACTAAAACTGTCACCAATCGCAGTGTTGTATGATGACACGATGCCATCATCTGAAATTCTGGACTGCCTACGTCGCATCGTGTAAAATGAATCGACAACGTTTCGAGAGTCTGGATTGTGTTATCATAAACGAATCGCGGTCGTCAACCTGACGCGTGATTCGCGACACCGTACACTATTCAACAGATCGGCTGTACATTTCCCCCCGTGTTTCATGTTGGCCTAGTAACCCTACATGGCTGCAACATTCACGCACATGATTGTATCACTCCACGTGGCTGTAGCACCCCTACATGGCTATCACACTTCGCATGCCAGTAATGTTCAGTTGTGTGGCTATAACACCCCCACATGCACTCATCCATATGCCTGAAGGACCCGCCCATGCCTGTAAAGGTCACTCATATGGCTGGAGCAAACAGGGTTGCTGCAACGTTCACCCATTTGATTATAACACCCCAATTGCCTGTAATCTCCACTCGTTTGCATGTAACACCCACACATGGTTATATCGTATATGACTGGAATATCCTGTGTGGTTGTAGCACCCGCACAAGGCTTTAAATCCCCCACATGGGTATAGCATATAGTTATATGTATATGTATGTAACACCTCTGTACGGCGATAACATGTCTATAATACTCACTCGTGTATGGCTGCAACACCCCTGTATGGCTTTGACCCTCGCTGTACAGCGTTGACCCTCGTTGTATGGTGTTGACCCTCTCTGTACGGCGTTGACCCACGCTGGATAGCGTTACCCCTCGTTGTATGGTGTTGACCCTTGCTGTATGGCGTTGCCCCTCGTTGTATGGCATTGACCCTTGCTGTATGGCGTTGCCCCTCGCCGTATGGCGTTGACCCTCTCTGTACGGCGTTTACCCTCACTGTATGGCGTTCACCCCGCTGTATGGTGTTGACCCTCGTTGTATGGCGTTGACCCTCGCTGTATGGCGTTGACCTCGCTGTATGGCGTTGACCGCTGTATGGCGTTGACCGCTGTATGGCGTTGACCCTCGCTGTATGGCGTTGACCCTCGCTGTGTGGCGTTGACCCTCGCTGTATGGCGTTGACCCTCGCTGTACGGATGCTCTCTGCAGGAGGAAGCACGCAGCAGAGCCACGGAGGAAAGGCTGCGGCAGCGCGTGCACCTGGAGCTCCTTGGGGAGACCCGCATGCCCCATCGCCAGGCAGTCAGCGTTCTAGCCTGCACCCCTACCTCCTTGCTGGTGCGCCCATGTTTACTTGCTTTCCTCAGATTCGCACCACATGGCGTTCCTCAGATTCTCACCACGTGGCACGTCAGGCACGCATGGATCGCTCGCAATATGGGCGTATGCGCCTGCGATCGCTGACTGAACTCCGCGGTGCCTGAGGTCTCCCTCGTGTGTCCCTTATTTCTTTCCTCGCTCGCTATTCTTGTCAAACCTCCTAGTATTCACAATGTGGGAACAAAGCCCGTAATGGTCGTCGGCTCAGGCAATCCTCCAGTTCCATGCAAGCGGCTGTCCAGGGAGGCATCGGTTCTGCGTGCGGATCGAACAGAGCGCGGGCAGAGTGCTAACCGGAATATCCGCTGGGGACGCCGCACGTGCGGGGGAGCAGGGCGCGGAGGTCTTTAGCAGCTTTGCGGTCGTGCAGGCCGCTCAGAGAGTGGGCACCGTCTCGGACGATAGCCCGGAAGCCGCGTCAGGCACATGTGTCGCACCGGCCCACGGCGATGCAGCAAGCGGTGCACACAAGCCTGGGCCCCCGTCCACAGCCCTGTCACTCGCTGCTGTGGATCAGAGCCCAATCCTGGTGCAGGCCTTGCATGCACTGTGCGCCCCCCTCGCCCAGAACCTCCATCCCTCAAAAGGCTTTCTGACGCTCCCCACTGCTGGCCCCTTGGAAATTGGAAGCACCCTCACTGTTCCTGCGTGCGTGAGTCCCGTCGCCAGGCCGCTCCGTGCTCCCGTGAGGGTCCGGGAAGCTCGGCGACGCGCAACAGGCGCGAACGCTGAGCAGTAGAAAGTGTCGAGCCTGCCATCATAGTTAGAGGCAATGTGTTGTGTGTCAGGAGCATACGCGCGGAGCCTGTGACCGGACGTCACTATGGAGCGCTAACCCCACCCCAACCCCCCTCCGCCCCGAATGCGATTTGATCCGGGATTAAGAGGGGCTTTCTCCACACAGCTCGGAGACACTTATCCTCGTGGCCGCGCACCCTAATACGTTACTGATTATGGAGCGTCAGCTCTCTGAAGAGGTGCGCCGCAGCACGCCCCTCCTTAACCGCGCCTCTTGTACTGTGCTCGAATCGCGCTCCCTAGCAGAATGAGCCAAATAGTGCTTTATAATTTATTATGACACGGATTTGCGCGACACAGCCAGTTTAACGCAGTACAGAATACTGGCTACTGTGCAACCAGTATATGGCAATTGCCACTGATATGTACTTGACACAGATGACTACATTATACTGTATACTGGCTCCACTGCACGACAATGGCACAGATAATTACATGTAACAGACAATTATTTTGTACAGCACACAAGCGGTAGTGCGAGACTGATATTTCCATGACGCTTACACTGTTGTAGCTGAGCAAGCTATGCGGGTGGTTCACCTCTTTGGAGTCATTCTTAAGAACTGAGAGTTGTAACCAGATTTTTTATAACGAGAAAATATTATCTGATATGTGATGCCACCTGAAGTGTTTTGATATCTGATGTGATTAAGAGAAAACCTGATTACTTAAGAATGTGGATTAGCAAGCTCACTGCCCCCCTCACTCTTTTCCCCTCCCCTCGACTGTGCAGCTTGCATCGCAACTGCAAATGAACCTGGGATGATACACCCACTCGCAGAGGGAGGGGCTGGGAGAGGGGGCTGGCCACCACCCTTCGAAGCGCGCAGCGATGCAGAGCTGTCCGCATGATGCATGCCTGACCAAACCGCAGGCTGCCACCCTGAAGGCGCTACACTTGTAAGCTACTTGCACCAGGACCGGAATGCCTCACCCTGGCGCGAGTGGCCGGCCTATCGCACACAGTGTAAAGATTGGCCATAATATAACATAACGAGGAGCCGCATAGAAATAGCAGATTTGCCGCAGTTGCCATTGGACCTCACCCTCCCTCTGACCTTGCTGCTTCTCTTTCACTCACTCTTCCCTCTCTCTGTCCCCTCTGCCCCGCTGCTCATTCACCTCTCCATTGCCGCATTTGCCCTCTCTTCCCTCTCTCTGTCCCCTCTGCTGCCCTGGCCCTCTCGCCATATCCCTGTTTTGCCGAGGACGGCTCGGATTCACCCTTCTACCCCTCTCCCGCTTCTGTCCAAGGGTTGAGTGAATCGCTGTAGGTGAAAAGTGTGCCCATCAGTTGCTTGCGTCTTCGTTGCTGCGCTGCTCGAAACTGAAAGGTGGAGCATGCTGCGTGTTGGCGAGAGTCGAGCAAGAGCCCTGCTGCCTGGCTTCACTTCCCCCTCAGTTTCCGCTCAGGGTTGTTGACCTGCCTCAGTATTCCTTGAATGCCATGCTAACCGCCTCTGAAACACCGCTACCCCACGGTTGCTCGCCCCCGTGGCTGGGTGTCCAGGCACACTTCATCGAGCGCGAGCGGCGGCGCGCGCAAGCCGCGTTCGAGCGTGGGGGTGGTGCCGCCAGCACCGCTCTGCCCGATGGAGCTCCCGGCGGCACCGGCCCGAATGCCCCTGCTGCGGACAATGCTGGGGGAGCAGAACCCCTCACGGCCAACCCCCAGGCCGCCCCTGGAGCGACGCCAGGCCCCGAAGATGCCGCAGAACCGGTAAGCTGCCTTCCCGCGGCGCTCAAGCAGCGCGCAGCCATTAGCTCAGAGGATGGACACAGGAGGACGGCACTGCACAGATTCGCGGAGGCGAGTCACAAGCACCCCATCTGGTAAACCGCAGGAAGCGCAGCGAGCTGGATGTCAAACCTCCAAACTCAGAGACATTCCCACGGGTAGGACCGTATAGGGATGCCACCCTTGTAACATGACATATATTCGGTATTGGCGTCATCGGTGGTGAAGCTGGGCTCGACTAAGTGGCCCTAAGCTGGTCTCCGCTGAGTGGCCCTGAGCTGGTCTTCTCTGAGGGCTTGGAGCTGGCCTCGCAGGCGAGGGCCTCCTGGGCAGATTCAGCGCCGGCGTTGCGGATTGTGGGGGGCTGCCAGCCTGGTCACATGAGTGCGCCCTCCCTGCCTACCCCCCCATACACCTACCCACACACACTAGTGAGCTTTGGAGAATCCGCATAAGTGTCCCGAAGTGTGTGCTGAATCCTGTGATCCCCGGCATGGGTACATAGTGCAGTTGGTCTTCTGTGGCTACGGGGTGCCAAAGGAGTCAGTCCAAGGATAAGCACACACACACACACCCTTGGTGAGTGAGTGCTCAGGGAGCAGAGGGGTGGTCTTGCGCGTGGGCTTGGTGGTGGAGATATGGCTCGCGCAGATCGGGGGGCAGGGATGGACCGGCTTCAGGCACAAGGCGACAGTGTGCTGGTGGTGCAGATGCAGAGGGGCTTGGGTGGCTCAGCGAGGCTTAGGGGGTCCCATTCTTCACTAGTGAGCTCCGGAGAATCCGGATGAGTGTCCCGAAGTGTGTGCTGAATCCTTTGATCCCCGGCGTGGGTACA
The DNA here is from genome assembly GCA_001247695.2 of Cymbomonas tetramitiformis. Classification (NCBI taxonomy): domain Eukaryota; kingdom Viridiplantae; phylum Chlorophyta; class Pyramimonadophyceae; order Pyramimonadales; family Pyramimonadaceae; genus Cymbomonas; species Cymbomonas tetramitiformis. Next base: position 34,617 of record LGRX02028081.1, read on the forward strand.
TAGTGCAGTCTCCTGTGGCTACGGGGTGCTAAAGGATTCGCAAGGATAAGCATACACACCCTTGGTGTTAGGCGGTGATGAGGTGTCTCGAGTGGCGGAGGTGAACCGGCTTCAGAGACACAGCAGCAGTGCGCCGGCAGGGCAGTCGCAGAGGGGCTCAGGTGGCCCAATGAGGCTCGGGGAGCAGAGGGTTAGTCTTGCGCGTGGGCTTGGTGGTGGAGGTATGGCTCGCGCAGCTCGGGGGGCAGGGATGAACCGGCTTCAGAAATACGGCAGCAGTGCGCCGGCGGTGCGGATGCAGGGGGGCTCGGGTGGCGCAGTGAGGCTTAGGGGGTCCCATTCTTCACTAGCGAGCTCCGGAGAATCCGGATAAGTATCCCGAAGTGTGTGCTGAATCCTTCGATCCCCGGCGTGGGTACATAGTGCAGCCGGTCTTCTGCGGCTACGGGGTGCCAAAGGAGTTGGTCCAAGGATAACCACCCACACCGGAGGTACAGGCCACTGGGAGGGCTTGGGACACACAGGCATATGTGGGGATGGGACCCCAAGTAGGAACAGTACAGCAGTGCCACAACGACAGTTGCAGTGCAAGTATGGAGCGCATTGCTCAAGGTCGCAGCTTCCTCGCAGGGCATTCGGTGCAAGGGCTTCAGTCCCATAGAGTTGGTGCTGATGGTAGCGGGTTGCAAGCGCAGATCGGTGGCGGGTGCGCAAGATCGGATGGGGGCAATCCAGTTTATTATTCTCAGCCCCTTGGGAATCCCGGCCGTGGCGTGGGTGGGCAAGCTCTTTTGAGACCAGGCTCTAGGGCAGGGAGAGGGCAGCGGGGTGGTCCCGAGTGTGGGCTTGGTGGTGAAGAGATGGCTCGAGCGGCTTGAGGGACAGAGGGGAGCCGGCTTAACAGGTACAGCAGTAGAGCGCCGGCAGGGCAGTGTTGGCAGAGGGCCTCACGCCCAATGAGGCTCAGGGAGCAGAGGGGTGGTCCTGAGCGTAGGCTTGGGGGGGGAGATGGCTCGAGTAGCTCGCGGAGCAGAGGTGAACCGGCTCCAGAGACAAAGCAGCGGCGCGCCGGCGGTGCGGATGCAAAGAGGCGCGGGTGGCTCAATAAGGCTTAGGGGGTCCCATTCTTTACTAATGAGCTCCGGAAAGTCAGGATAAGTGGCCCGAAGTGTGCGCTGAATACTTCGATCCCCGGTGTGGGTACACAGTGCAGCCGATCCTTTGTGGTTATGTGGTGCCAAAGGAGTCGGTCCAAGGGTAAGCCACACACCCACACGCAGTGCCAAAGGAGTCCGTCCAAGGGTAAGCCACATACACACACGCAGTGCCAAGGAGTCGGTCCAAGGGTAAGCCACATACCCACACGCAGTGCCAAAGGAGTTCGTCTTAAAGTGTTTACACACCCCACACGCAGTGCCAAAGGAGTCGGTCCAAGGGTAAGCCACATACCCACACGGAGTGCCAAAGGAGTCGGTCCAAAGGGTAAGCCACATACACACACGCAGTGCCAAAGGAATCGGTCCAAGGGTAAGCTGCACACACACACACACACACGTAGTGCCAAAGGAGTCGGTCCAAGGGTGAGGCACACACCCACACGCAGTGCCAAAGGAGCTCTGTCCAAGGGTAAGCCACATACCCACACGCAGTGCCAAAGGAGTCGGTCCAAGGGTGAGGTACATACCCACACGCAGTGCCAAAGGAGTCGGTCCAAGGGTAAGCCACACACCCACACGCAGTGCCAAAGGAGTTCGTCCAAGGGTAAGTCACACACCCACACGCAGTGCCAAAGGGACGGTCCAAGGGTAAGCCACATACCCACACGCAATGCCAAAGGAGTCTGTCCAAGGGTAAGCCACATACACACGCAGTGCCAAAGGAATCGGTCCAAGGGTAAGCTGCACACACACACACACGTAGTGCCAAAGGAGTCGGTCCAAGGGTGAGGCACACACCCACACGCAGTGCCAAAGGAGTCGGTCCAAGGGTAAGCCACATACCCACACGCAGTGCCAAAGGAGTCGGTCCAAGGGTAAGCCACATACACACACGCAGTGCCAAAGGAGTCGGTCCGAGGGTAAGCCACACACCCACACGCAGTGCCAAAGGAATCGGTCCAAGTGTAAGCCATGCCCACACGCAGTGCCAAAGGAGTCGGTCCAAGGGTAGGCCACACACCCACACGCAGTGCCAAAGGAATCGGTCCAAGGGTAAGCCACACACCTACACACACACGCAGTGCCAAAGGAATCGGTCCGAGGGTAAGCCACACACACACACGCAGTGCCAAAGGAGTCGGTCCAAGGGTAAGCCACATACCCACACGCAGTGCCAAAGGAGTCGGTCCAAGTGTAAGCCAGACACCACACACACACACGCAGTGCCAAAGGAGTCGGTCCAAGGGTAAGCCACATACCCACACGCAGTGCCAAAGGAGTCGGTCCAAGTGTAAGCCAGACACACTTCTTGTGATTGAGGCGACGGGCTAAGCTACGAACGCCGGGCAGGATGAGCATGGCGGCGGGGCGCAAGGGTCTGGGGAAGTGCCAGCTGGGCAGTTCCGCCAGGGTTCAGGTAGGGCAGGCGAGGCGGCGGGAAGGATGGCAGCATGGCTTTTGGAGGGTATGGAGGAAGTGCGGCAGTGCAGAAGCGGAGAATCTTCGGGCGGCGGAGGGTCAGGGTCTGGGTACCACGGAGGCTCTGATCTGCAGAGGTGTCCTTGGGCGCAGGCGGGCCCAGCCAAACGGCCTCGTCGCGGCACCTGAGCGTCCAGGATATCTTGGCAGAGGGGGGGTGACCTGTCATCGCCGGGCCTAAAGAACCGGATCTGGACTCAGGACCGGGGCGCAGCCTCACCAGAGTCTGCAAGACTTTGCGCAGCCCTGAAGGACGACCCGTTGGGACACAGGCGGTGTGATGGGCGGACAAGCTCTCGTGAGACTAGGCTTTGGGGCAGGCAGGGCGACAGGGCGGTTGCCCTGAGCGCTGGCACGGTGGTGGGGAGATAGCTTGGGCAGCATGCGGGATGGAGGTGACCGGCTTCAGTGGCACAACATCAGTGCGCAGGTAGTGCAGTCACAGAGGCACTCAAGTGGCCCAGTGAGGCTTAGGTGGTCCCATCCTCCACAAGCGAGCTCCGGAAGAACTGGGTGAGTGTCTTGAAGGCTGAATCCGTTGATCCCCGGCGTGGGTACATAGTGCAGCCGATCATCTGTGGCTATACGGTGCCAAAGGCATCGGTCCAAGGATAGGCCCCACACGCTTACATGTGTGGATGTGCGTTAAAGCGGCACGTGGCATGTTGTCATTGTGCACCTCTCCGGTGCTCACGACCTTAGCCTGGGATGCTGTCTGTCCGCTCCCAGATCAAAGCAGTAAGGCCTCTTGCGATTTCGTGCCAACAGGGGGGCATTCCTCGTGCGTATGTGCCGGCCTGCACGGCGTAAAATGCCCTGCAAGCCCGCAGGCCCGCGACCAGAGACGTCGAAACTTGCCCCGGTCCAAGGGAGCTGCATTGCGTCGGTTCTAGTTCGATTCGACAGTGGGGAGCCGAATACATGCAATGTTTTTTCTATTGCGCCGAAGGATGCCACGTGCGCAGCCTCCCGCTCGGGGTCGCCCTTCTCCGTTCCCTCACCCACTCCGTCAAGGAGCGGGCTTCAGCGCAGCCGTGCACGACACAGCGCAGCCCACCACCTGATGGTCTGGCCACATGTGGTTGGAGGGAGGAGTGGGGACTATGCCTAGCTCCGTGTTGGAAACCGGCGGCGCCATCGAAGATGAGGGATGCGCGAGGAGGTTGACCGGCGGGAGGTGTACTGCTGCTGCAGTCATGCACATCCTGTGGGGTCGCCTCGGCCTCCCTGTGCGCGACCTCCCTGTGCGCGACCTGCCGGATGAATTCGCCGAAAGTCCGCTTACCAACCTTGGCAATGCCCCAGCCAATCTTGAGCAGACCTCGCTGGAGGGCAGCAGTGAGGGTTTGCACACCGCCTCCCCCGCTCTGCCTTCCCCCGAGCCTGACGTTGTCATGGAGCGCCATGCTATATTAACGCAAATGCAACCTTTGAATTCTGGAAAGCGTCTGTCACCACGCATGCGACATCCACTCGGAATCCTGCGTAAGCACGGATAGAGCTGAATGCCACGTATGCACGGATAGAGCTGAATGCCACGTTTGCACGATAGAGCTATAATGCTACGAATGCACGGATAGAGCTGAATGCCCACGCTTGCACGGATAGAGCTGAATGCTTGCACGGATAGAGCTGAATGCCACGCTTGCACGGATAGAGCAATACCACGTTTGCGGATAGCGCCGAATGCCACGTGCACGGATAGAGCTGAATGCCACGTATGCACGGATAGAGCTGAATGCCACGTATGCACGGATAGAGCTGAATGCCACATATGCATATGCACGGCGCGGATAGAGCTGAATGCCACGTATGCACGGATAGAGCTGAATGCCACGTATGCACGGACAGACGCTGAATGCCACATATGTACGGATAGAGCTGAATGCCACATATGCACGGATAGAGCTGAATGCCACGTATGCACGGATAGAGCTGAATGCCACGTATGTACGGATAGCGCTCGCTACATGTGCACGGATAGTGGCACAATTTCGATATCCCGGAGGAGGTGAATCGATGACAAGTGAGAGCTCCCTGAAATGCTGAATGCCGTGTGACCAACTGAATAGTGCAGGTGACGTGGCGCATGCCGTATCCGCTGATGGCTAAGCTATCTGTACGGCGAAAATTGGGCTGGGGGACAGAGAGAGAGGAGGAGTGTTCCTTTCGGACGATGCGTGCCGTGACGTGACGTGACGATGCGTGCCGTGATGTAGCGTGGGGGGCATGCACATTTCGTAGCAGGGGACATCGGCGGTCCAGGAGGGGTGCCAGGGCTACAGCCGAATGACCTTGACGGGAACGGAAAAAGTGATGTCGCTGCATCCGCGGCGGTTGAAGAGAGAGGTCTACTGTTGTGTGGCGAGGCTGGGGAGGTGAAGTCATCGGCTTTCCTTGTGGTGGCTCCCTGCAGCAGAGCTGAGGTGGTGGAAGGATGGTCGATGAGAGGGGCCACCTTCGTGATTGCTGTGCCACATGCTATTCATACATAAATATGTTATGGTGTAGGTGCGCGGCACACATATGTGCGCCAATTTCAGTACAAGTGCGCTCACAGTTGTAAATCGTACACTGTAAAACCACACAAAACGCCCACGATATTGAATATCTTAAACCCGATGTGTTTAACGATGCGTTAATTGTTATCATCTTTGGTTTATATGGTTTTACAGTGTACGATTTACCACTGTGAGCGCACATGTACTGAAATTGGCGCACATATGTGCGCCGCGCACCTACACTATAACATATACATATATAAACGTTGTATATATTTATAAGCAAGTATCGCACATTGCCAATGGGGCATGCCGATGCTCAGATGCTAGATAGTTTGACGAGGATGTCTGCGGCGATGAAATGGGCAATGATTGGGCAGCATGTGCCCGCGCGCCTCGACAGCTGGCGCTGCGTGCTTGTGGAGCGAGCGGAGCGGGCGAATGCACTCCCAGCCTGTGTGCTGTTGTCGCTGGGGCACGTGCTGTTGCTCCTAGTTTCACGATTAATGATTCGTAAGGTGGGATGTGTGAGGCGGGGTCCCTCTGATGTACGGTGGTGACGTGTTCGAGGGCGCAGGTCATTGCGGGAGCGTGGGCCGCGGCGCACCAAATGCCGGGCCTCGTCGCTGCCCAGAGGGCCCTGCAGGTGCGCGGTTCGAGGCGTATTGCACCGCAGGCAGCGGAGGCAAAGCATGGCGCGTTGCGGCCTGCTGGCGCCTGCTTCGGTGTGCTGAGAGGTGCATCGCGGCCATGCGCTTCGCGGGGCCGCCCTTCCCGCGCTGCACCTCGAGCCTGTATTCATCGGTGGTTTCCCTTACTCGGATATCGGTCGGACTTCGGACCCTCCGAGCCGTAAGCGCGCCCACAGTGCGTCACAAGCACTGCCGGCAGATGCAAAGCTGCCATTAGCGCCCTTCGTAACGCCTATGGACGAAGAAGAAGCTTTTGTAGTTTTTTTATGGGAATGCCGCCACGCCCTTTGTCAGTGTTGCGTCTAGGGTACAGCATCTCCATCCTGGAAGCCCTGGCATCCGCGGACGCTACGCCGGTCCGCGGGTACAGCGCGCCGTCTTGGGTATTAGAGGATGGATTCCTGAGCTCGAGCCACTCATTTGGACAGCCATTGCCCACCGCCCACGCCCGTGAATCGCTCCTCCGCACAGCCAGCGATCTGCTCGCATCCATTCCCGCAGCCATCCCAGCTGGAATGATGTGGCTTGGTGGGCAAGCGCCCATAACTTATCCACTCTGTCTCCAGCCCGTGGTTTGTTCCCAGATGTGGACTGGTGCACGTGGCAGGCCGTTCCGCAGAGCGCCTTCGTGCCCGACTGCATGCGCCTGGTGCAGCACGCAGAGCACTGGAACTCTTCGCTATGCTCGTATGACGAGCTGGATGACGACCGCGAGTATCTGAACGGTCATGGCGGGTCCGCCGGAACCGATCAACGCTCAAGATCGGCGAATGACTTGGAAAATGACATTGCGACAGGCGTCTCTAGCAGCCTACGTGAACCTGCTGCCTCGGATCTTCAGCCGGCATCCAAGGTAGGACACGCTGAAGCTGCCGCCTGGGAAGTGCGGCGACACAATCTGAAGAGCTCTCAATGTTTACCAAATGTAAAGATTCGCTTTTTTATAGCACAGTTCCGCTGGAGGCAGGCAGAGGCTCCTCGAGCGTGTGCTGTGCCAGCTGGTTTTAGGGTTTAGCTGGTTTTAGGGTTTAGCTGGTTTTGATGTGTTCGGAGTGTTTGTGATACACCGGGTATTGGACTTCCCTGGCGACAAGACTGGAAGCAATTTAGTGGGGAGGAGGGGATCCGTGGACGAGGTAAACGGGGACGACCGCCTGGTGTGTGGCTTATCCTCGGACTGATTCCTTTGGCACCATGTAGCCACAGAAGATCGGCTGCACTGTGTACCCACACCAGGGATCAACGGATTCAGCACACAATTCAAACGGATTCTCCGGAGCTGACTAGTGGAGAACGGGACCCCCTAAGTCTCACCGGGCCACCTGAGTGCCTCTGCAAGTACACTGCCTGCGCACTGATGTTGTGCTTTTGAAGCTGGTCCACCTCTAACCCCCGTGCTGCCGTAGCCATCTCCCCACCACTAAGCCTGCGCTCAGAAGCACCATCCTGCTCCCTGCCTGCCCCAAAGCCTGGTCTCAAGAGAGCTTGTCCACCCACTACACGTCTGGTGAGCCAAAGAGCCGTCCTATGAGAATGATAGAGCGAAATGCTTTCTTCTGACCTTGCACGCCCGCCACCGATCTGTGCTTGCAACCCCCTACCCCCAACAATTACCTCTATGGGACCGAAGCCTTGGCGCTGGGCACTTTGCAAGTAAGCTGCGGCCCTGAGTGATGCGCTCCGTCGGAGTGATGCGCTGCACTGTTCCCACTTGGGGTCCCATCCCCACAGATTTGTCCCGAGCCCTCCGCGTCTCCGCCGCCTCTCCGCTTCTTGCCGCACATCATCCATGCTCTCCAAAAGCCTCGATGACATCCTTCGTGCCTCGCCTGCCCCACCGGAAGCCTGCTCGGACTTCCCATGCTGTGTTCCCCCAGACCCTTGCGTCCCGCCACCATGTTCATCCTGCCCGGTCCGCCGCCCCAATCTCCTCCTATCCAGCCCCCTCCCCACGATCAGGTTGGGGCCCATGCCTCCTCTCCTACCCCCTACCACCAGCCCAGCGCCAACCACCTCTGGCTGGGCATCGCCCCTAGGCCCGCTGGATAATCAGCTCCACGACCCCTCATGCGAGCGCTAATGAGAGCAGCCGGTTCCATTTCTCCTTTCATCCCATGAAACTGCCAAGTGCCACCTCCACCTCGTCGCCCTCTCCCACATTCTCCTCCATGTATCGCCGCTCCTTGAAGCGCCGCTGCGTCTTCTTCAAGAATCCCTTTGTCCCCGGCTTGGGCCTCACATTTACCCGCACGCTGAAAGGTATCCATGTACGTGCACGCTGACAGGTATCAATGGGTGCGGGCACACGCCCCCGTACGTTGCCTCCTTGCTCTCCTCCGTTTTCCTTGCCGCGGCCTTTGCATGTGTGTCCACATGTGATGAAGCTCCCCCCCACAATCAGGGCGCACCCGCACCTGCCCAAGGAGGGACTGCTCAGCATGAAGAATGGGTCGCAACGCCACCCGGCACTCAGCCGAGCTGAGTTCCGAGGCTGGGCAGCATGCACGTGCACCGCATTGAAGGCATTCTTGGCAGCCGCTCTGGCGCAGACCCACTCCGGGTGCCGCTCAAGGGCTGCCCGCTTCCTCTCGCTCGCTCCCGAGCATGCTTGACCCAACATGATGTTGTGGGAGGCGAGGCGTAATTTGAGCGCAGGACATTCGAGCCACGGTATGGAGATGTATAGATGGTGATTTTGTTGTGAGACTGGGAGATCATTCATGTGGAGTAACGTTAGATGGTGGGCCGCCCGGAGACTCTCAGGTGAGCGTGCACCCCAACATTTGTCGAGCTCCGAGCAGGTGCCATAGATTGCTTTGGTGCATTTCAAAGCGGCCCAACCTTAAACGCTAAAACCTTAGTGCTGCGTGAAGCAAAATTTGTATATGTGCCACCGCCAGCAGACTCATCACAAATCTTCTTGGGATTTGGTCACCCTCATGGCTGAACCTACCTCCCATGGTTACCCTCCACCTGCCACGGTTGCTCATCATCCCTCATGGCTACCCACTACCCCCCACCAACTATTCAGAAGCACAAGGCGCATGCTTGTGCAGGCATGTGCGCATGCATGTGCGGGGGATCCCAGGCATGTGCTTGCGCATGTGGGGAAAGTTCCTGGCAAATGCCAGCGGCTCGCTTGTGCTATAGCGCATATACTGTATCCACATCAAGTGTCACATTTGGAACCACCTTAAAGAACCGTACACACAACCACATACCCTTCTTCGGGGAGCACACCTCTTTTCACGGACTTGTCCGAATAATCAACAGTTTGGTGAGACCATTAAGAATCTCAGAGATTGTGACAGGGTCCTAAAAGATCTAGCCGCAGTAGCAACGCACTGTGCATGTGATGCAACGCAGTGACGACTTAGTTCTATTTGACTTTGATTGCCAGGATAAACAGCCAACGGACTCAAGCCAAAATCTTGCCTCAATCCCTGAAGTGTTAGCGTATGCGCAAAGCACCGGATGGCACTAGGCCGATCCAGATTGTTTTGTTTGCTGAAACACATTAGATGCAGCTGAAACAGTACACATTAATTGGACGGAATCGAGATTATATGTTGTTCATTCAGTTAAGCCATGGTCTCCCTTATAAGAAGGATGCCTTATACGGATGCCTCATAAAAGTTTGATGAGCATGCATGGTGCCTCACACTCTCCCGATGTTGCATCCCTAACTGTATCGTTAATGTTACCTTGATGCAATGCATCAGCCCATACGTATCTAAGGATGGTTAAGGAGGAAACTAAATCTGATCGATGTGGCGTTCGAATGGGAGTTTCACGGTATTTCTTGGATCTTATGGGATATTATAGGATCGCGCCGTTTTCATATGCCATATGCCCAGGAGTCCCAGGACCAGTAGTGCCACAGATTTCCGAACCGATCGGTGATCTCGAGAAGCGGGCGGCGAGCGGAGCGAGCCAAACTGCCCGAAAATTTCCACCGAAAATCCGTCATTTCTAAAAGGGAAATGTAGCACAAATCGTGAGTACTCTAGGTGCCGCCATACTCGTTTTCCCTTCTCGATTTCGACGCGAATAAGGGTGACAATCTGCTGATTTTTCATCACGAATAAGGGTGAGATGCACGCACGCCGGATTCCCCGGCGTGCGCGCGCTGACGTGCAGGGTGCGTCACATCTGAAACCCCATCAGCGGGTGCTCCGTTGGCCTCGGAAAATTGTTGACGCGCAAGAACTCGGCCAGATCCTGCGCGGGTCCTAATGGATCGTGTCGGGTTGTCTCAGATGTTGCTAGATTTCACAGGATTTTGAAGAATACTATTGCACGAGATAGGATAGATGGACGGAAAGTCGGACGGCCGGCCGGGCGGCCGGCCGGGCGGCCCGGTGTCCCGCCCGCCCGCCCGCCCGACCCACTTTTTAGACGCGACTAAATCGACGCAGGATTAGGGTCGCCATACTTAAGCCCGCACTTAACGGATGTAACGTGATAAACTATATTTTATACATATTTTCCCATACTTGACAATGACGCGCGATGGCCGATGATATATGACGCCCTGTCAACGTCATACACTGACTCCCCTCCCCCCCACCAGGGACTCGGGGGGTACGATCCAGTCGTATACGAGTGTCAAACGTGCGTCAGGGAGACGAACCTAACGCCAGAGCTTGACAATCGTATACGATTGTCAAACGTGAGTCAGGAAGACGAACCTTACGCAAAAGCTTGAAAATCGTATACGATTGTCACACGTGAGTAAGGGGGGGTCGGACCTAGCGCCTATTTATGAAGTTTAATAGCGTGTTCTAATCATCTATTTTTGCATTCAAAACCTTGCTGGCGAGAACATCCATTACACCTCCAATATGAATCAGGACATTGTAGAAACAATGTTTGAGCTTGAACGTATGCACATCGATTTACAAAAATGTTGGTCGTGCCAATCCTGGACTTGGTTTCTATCTCGTGACGAAGTGTTCGTCGATCCTACGATGCTCCATAGGCATGACCCCTCGTATGCCAAGTGGAGGTTCATTCGCGAAACTCGGGATATGTGGTATTTTGAACTACTGGATGCGCATCGGTATGCTACTACTCTGACGCAAGAAGTGGCTAGCGCACTTACCCCGGTGACAATGGCGGTTCCAATGGACTATATTCAAGAGAGGAGGGGATTTGATCCTGATGAATATGATGATACCACAACGTGCAATTGTCAAGCTCGCTAGGAAATATATACGTTTGTGTAAACTATTTGTTTTTATTTGCAAGTTCACATTACTTATACATACGTGTTAGTCTTTATATCTATAGGCTATTTTATACTGCTAGCTTAGTACTCGAAGTGGCTACCATTATCGCAACTTCCGTACCCGTGGGACGGTTCAACAGACTATTGGGAATAAATGAATCTCGATCGTCGTCTAAAAACCTTCATTTTGACACAATTTTCGTCGTCTAAAAGTTATTGCCACGTCATCTGAAAAGCGCCACGTAAGCGACACGTAAGCGACACGTAAGTCGTCCCGCAATTTTTATTACAAAATATTACTGGAATTATTTATTTGTGCATGATACTTTCGTACTCGGCGAGTCCCGGTAGATTTTTTTGTTGCATTTTTGTTCATATGCGTGCATATCATTTACAAGTATGCAAATATGGGTACATCCATGTGCAATTTAGGCCAACATGCACGGTACACGTTTATGAATGTGCGTATATAGGTGCTTCAATTCCCGTAAAATAAGTTGCAACTGAGATGGGTACTAGCATATGATACACAAATCTATACCATCATACAAATTTATTCAAAATACACCAAATATTTGTCTATGATGTCTTCTAGGCAAGAGATTTCGATCATTTCACCGTGCTAAGGCTACTATATTGCTGATACATTGGAATCTATATCTTCAATCCACAATTATTTGCGGTACTTGTAGGTTTTATTTCCCTCGATAGCGAGGTAACGTTGACGGCAATGTTGACGCTCTATCGGAAAACATAAATGGCAGAGCTTTATTGGTCAAGGCAATTGCATCGCACGCAATATAGGTCGATTTCCTCTTCTCGTTGATGCCGCGGAATAATAAGCGCCCAAGTGACGTCGATTGGAATGACCAGTGTCCTTGGGGTAACCCATTCGTTCCCTATTGGGCTCTGGTCGGGATAAAGTTCCGGTTCTTGAAGGTCAAAAAACATGTATTTCCGAATTCTCCAGGTGTAGCGCCACCAAACGATCCCTAAGTCCTGTCGGACATGTCTGTCCTCGTAGGGGATGTTTAAGAACTTACATATCATCCAGCTGTCTACATTGCATTGAGGACATCGCATGTGGACCATTCCATGTGTATTGATAGCGTCTGCAGTGGCTTCATCG
>LGRX02028082.1:0-11191 GCA_001247695.2 Cymbomonas tetramitiformis
TGCTTGAACTCTCCCGCTAAGAGAGGTTTCGGGAACCATTTCTTGTTCGAGTCCAGAGCATACTCGCAATCCATAATGAAACCGGTGAATGGAAGCCTGGGAAGAGTCGTGAAGGATTCGGGTGATGCGGGCTCCAGCAGAAAGTCCTTCTTGAAAACCAACTGCGGAATCTTGTGAGTGTAGAAGTAGTCATCATCGTCGACTTGCTGGCCCTCAGGAACGTTTGACAATATTCGATAACTCACACCTGTGTGCAATGTAAACGATTAGTAATTGCATAGCTACGGTGCACAAATGGAATATGAAACCGAGATACGCACCTGGAAGATCCTTTAGGATGTTTTCCGCAGTCGATGCTGTCGTCGACCCGATTTTCAGCAACATCCTGCTCTCGATATTATTCCAGTAGAACTTTATATCCTTCGGAATGTTTTTGATCAGTTTCTCTATCTTCTCCTCGTGCCGCTGTTTTTCTTTTGCAGGCCGTTCGTTGTTCAAATTGAAATTTCCGGTTCTCCTGCTCGTTCTTGCAGGAGACCTTCGGGGGCACCACTCCCGCCTGGTACAGTTGTAAACAAACCCCGTTGTTAATTGAACGCGCAAGCCGATATGGAAAAATCAGATATCGTGAAGGACGACCAGAGGGCGCAACTTAGGTAAATTACCTTCAGTAATGTACGTATTTCTCTCTCATCCCCAGCCCCTGGGAAAACTTCGCAAAACTTCCCCCAGTCTTGTTCTGGGTTGGGAAACGTAAAGGTGTCAAGCTTCTTTTGCAGCGCAATGATTTCTGCATCCAGCTCACCGTACGTCATCTTACGAGCCCAGAACTTGGACTCGGGAGCACTGGGATCCACGACAGCATCCACTGGTTTCCTTTCCTTAGGTATGGGATACCCATCTTCATCTAGGTAAGGAATGAAGCAGGCTGCACCTATGTCGTATATGTCGTTTTCGAACCCTCCCGGTTGTGTTTGCAGAAAGAGCTGCATAGAATGCCGGTTTTTCTTGAGAAAGCTCAGTTGCCGGTAGGCCGGTGTCGATTCCAAGGAGGTTGTTATGTTGAATCGTTTATGAGCCTCTGAGGCAAGCAGCATTAGGTTCTCTCGAACATTGTTGAGAGTCTTGATCTCGGCGATACGGTTGATCATATCTTTGACCGTGTACTTCCGTTCGATGACGGCTTCGTCGACGAGGTCACTGATCTCACGTAAGTGTCCTTCGGTCAAGGGGGCCCAGCTTTCATAGAACCCCTTCGGCAGATCATGGTAGACGATCGGCTTTCCGGCTGTGGGGTCCCATTTAGGTTGCTTGGTCGTTGGTGCGTTGAGGTCAGTTGTGCCGGTCGACATACCGATTGAACGTTTACGCTTATTGCGAGATGACCCAACCGTGGCCAAGGTCGTCTCCGTGGCGTCTTCATTGTCCGGGTCAACTCCCTCTAGCAAACCTTCATTGTGGGCCTTCATCACTGAAAGCGGAAACATGAAATACCAAATCGCCAGTTAGCTACTGCAAAAACACCTAAGAGCAAATAAGAATAATGTCGGGACGGAATTCACAAAAATGGCAGCACCTCTCTGAAGTTGTTTGAACAACTGGTACGATTGCACCGAGATAGCCCAAGCAGCCCAATGCGTGTTCTTCTTGTCTGCATTCAGCTTCTGGTGATTGAACACCTGCGTCTTCAGCGCCGCTTCGAATTCGGGATTCAAGTTCTGCTTCGGCGGCACCCGACGGTATTTCAAGTTCTCAAAACTCTTCATTCCAACGTCTCTCTCGTTGGGTTCGGCCATCAGTTTATCCACGTGTTTTCGCATGCCAAGAATGATCTCCGTCATGTTGCGGTGCTTCATGTAGGCGTCAATGTTGTTCTGCTCATTCCCAAGCTGCGTGCGCAAACGAATTGCACGGATCATGACTATAGCTGAGAAGCTGGCCGACCGTAAACCTCCCTAAACACTTGAGTATGTAAGCCCAGAGAAGCACCTGAGAAAACTGGCATGAGTGAGACACACCTGATTCATTTCGATGGCGCTCAAGTTCATGAAGAGACGGCATTCGATGAACTGAAACGCTTCCGTTCGATTTTCATGGTTTGCGTGCTTTGCTTCATCCGCCTTGACGTAGCGACGCTTTGCCTCCAGCAAATGCTGATGTCCAAAGCAGGTGAATCTGTAGAATAACAAAGAAAGTGTAAGTTGGAACACATATGCATGCATCCATCAACGCAATGGGTCTTACCTGTATCTGCCTTTCCCGATGTCCGCCCAAACGAATGCCTCTGGGTTGGTGCTTGTTGCATCTTTATGATTCTCTATGACGGAAATCAGGGCTGGAGATCCCGAACCGGTGTGTGGGTTCCAGTACATCATTTCGGCAATAGCCTGGGCGTGATGTTCGTCCAGTGGTCGAGGGCGATGCGCTCCTTCTGCATCATCGATGTACTGGATGGGGATTCTCCACGATGTCGCACATGGATTATTAGTGTCGACCAACTTATGCATGTCATCGATTTCCCTGATGGCCCACATAAGCAACGTATACTTGGTTTTAGTAATGCACATACACCATCAAAAAAAGCAATGGTCGTATAAGTAAATCTCAGGAGGGAAGATGCATACTTGCGAATGGCAGCCTGCTTTTTTTGCTCATCTGCCTCGGTTTCATCGGCGGTCTTCGGAGTCTTTGAAGGGGACACAATCTCCTCATCACCCTGCTCCATGATGAATGCAGGAATTGGCCGCTGCGGAGTTCCAGCTGCAGGAGATACAAGGCCCGCTGATGGGAGAGGGCTTGCCGCTGATGGCCCTGGAGCAGGGCTTGCCCCTGATGGCCCTGCAGGTTGCCCCTGATGGCCCTGCACCTGCAGGGTTTGCCCCTGATGGCCCTGCACCTGCAGGGTTGCCCCTGATGGCCCTGCACCTGCAGGGCTTGCCCCTGATGGCCCTGCACCTGCAGGGTATGCCCCTGATGGCTCTGCACGTGCAGGGCTTGCCTCGCAGGAACCTGAAGGGCTTACTCCAGAGAGTCTTCGAGATTTACGAGTGAGAGGTGTAGTTACAATTGAAGGAGGTGTAGCCGTTTTTGTATATGGTAGTTTACGACCCGTATCGTCTCCACCAACTGGAGGTTGCGTTGGCACCTCAGCTTCAGCTTCAACCTCAGCTTCAGATGGAGGCCCGTCACTATCGAAACCTTCTCACAGCACAAAAGCAAATCAATTCTCAGTATTTGAATACATATATCATTTTTGTGACCTAAGACGGAGAGCGAAGGAGAAAGGGAGATAGAGAGCGAGAGATGTTTTATATCGGCTCACCGGCATCGCCTTCAGGGTTGGCAACTTGTTGCGTTGGAACCTCAACATCAGATGGAGGCCCGTCACTATCGGAACCTTTTCACAACACAAAAGCAAATCAATTCTCAGTATTTGAATACATATATCATTTTTGTGACCTAAGACGGAGAGCGAAGGAGAAAGGGAGATAGAGAGGGAGAGATGTTTTATATCGGCTCACCGGCATCGCTTTCGAGTGCCGAGTTGGCAACTGGTTGCGTTGGCACCTCAGCCAAAGATTGAGGAAGAAGGTCCGCACTGCCGACACCCCCTGCCAACACGAAAGCAAATTAATTCTCAGTATTTGAAGAGATAACATTTTATCTAAGATAGAGAGAGGGAGATTTACCTATGATCCAAAGGTAGTGTTTCGATCTCACGAGTTCGTCGTCCTTTCCAGCTTCCTTATTTGCAAATCGGATGCGGGCCACCGTCGTGTCGTCTTCACGGACGCTGCCGTCTGGAGCTGTCCACGTCGGGGCGCTGTCCAAAATGTAGGCATATCCTCGTTTGTGGAATATCGGTGTGGTGTCAATGACGACGACATCTTTCTGCATCAAAGCAGTATCTTGTCCTTCAGGTCGAGGACGGACGGGCTCGTCTTGCACTGGGGCCTTTTCCGCCGCTTTTTGCAAGTTTTCGACGGACTCAGATACTTTCTCTGGAACGTTCTCCGCCAGGAGATGATCTTCGGCTTTGCGAATACTCCCAAGATCTGGAAGATACTGTTGCGATCAAACGGATAGGTGAGAAGCAGCGGAACGCGATAAGCATTAAAATAACATAAAATTGACAGAAGGGGTGAATTTTGAAACCATTACCTCGGAGACAAACGCGGCCCATGTCGAGATGTGCAAAGTCGGTTCAACGATCTGGAGATTATTGTTTTTGGGGGTGTATTTGAACAAGGCTACAATTCAAGCAATTGCAATATCTTTATGGCAGGAAAGATTGACCAGTAAATTACAGGTTGAGCAACAGCTCCTCCAAATAGTTACTTCAAGTTAGAACTTTCAAGGCGCGCAGTTCATATTCTCTAATCGATCTGTCCCATGTCGGCTGGCATATCATCATCTGCCACCTATACAAATCCTAATCAGAGAATCTGCATTTGGACAATCCTAATCAAGACAGTTGATTTCATTGTCCCTTGCTGATCTTTGCTTTCTTCCTACGAGGAGCCACGTCAAGCCCTTCTTCTTCATCACTGTCACTTCTTATGGAATACTTCAATTGAGTTATATACTCATGTGTCCAACATCTCGGATATTTCCTAGGTTGCCTCTTCGTCTCTTCAGACACCCCAGCCTTATTCTCACCCATTGAAGTCAATCCAGTATCTGACCCATAAGGTTTCTTCGGTGGTGCATGAACAGTCTCCACCACAGAGGCTGGGGCATCCTCAGATATGGCCTCAGACTTCTGCTCGGTAATAGGCTGATCATCGGGCTGAACAGGTGAGGTCGGGGAGGTGCCCTTTGGTACCCAGTGAAGTTCACCCTTCTCATCCATGATCAATTGCAGTCCCAGTCTCTTCAACCTTCGAGCTTCAGCTTGTTCTTCAGCATCGTCAGCTACCAAGTCATCGAACTCGCTGACGTCATCCTCGGTGTCATCATATTCAGGCGAAGTTGGCTCCCATTTCGGACTGGCAGTGTCCATGTCATGTATGACACCCGCGTCATCTTTGTCATCCGAATCTGGTAGCTTCTCCTTACTGTTAGTGACACCTGCGTCATCATTGTCATCAGAATCTGGTAACTTCTCCTTACTCCAGGACACAGCGCCTGTACCCGAATCTTCACTGTTCGTAGACGCTGAGTGTGTAGGCTTACGCCCCTGGTAGGGAATTCCATGATATTCGTCATCGTCAATCACAATCGTCGGATTCCAGTACGCGATCCCAACGCGGCTAATCGGTAATGAGAATGGCGCTACCGGCGCCTTCAACTGAGTGGCGTCTTCTAGAAACCAGCCGCCGCCCCTATTACGCTCCCAGCGGCGTAGCGCACCAGAAGGGTGTACGATAATATGCTGCCAGCTATAATCAAGTCCAGGCTTTCGCTCCCCATAGTACGAAGTCAATGGCTCGGGAGTCCCCTTCCGAGCCCATTGCCATCTCACTGCCCCAGTATGCATAAATACAATATGCCAATCGAATGGCTTGGCCGGGCTATTGTTCCCTGGCACAACTCCTCCCCTCTTAGCTTGTTAGTACAAAGAGATGATAACTCAGAGTCATTTGTACAGCAGCTAAGATCCAGACACAGATCAGCCATGCTTATGGATGCGTGATATGCTTTTCTGATCGAACAGGTGCTCGAAGAGTTGACGAAGCAATCCAGCGGGCAGAGGGTATACAGCAGTGGAAACTCCCGCTCCTTGTTGCCCTGGATGAGGTCCCAGTTGAGCAGTTTCCGGATGTGATCCCAGAGTCTGTTGGTGAAGACAAGGAGTATCCATCGTGCAGTACCGTAGATCCACTGGAGGAGGCGACTGCGTCCAGATGCAAGTAGGCTTGCGATAGCCAGTACCATACATACAGTAAGAGCAATACAACGGGGTAGGTAACCGGCGAACTACGGGTCGAAATCGCAGCGCAAAAGGAAACCTGCCCATCGGATTTTCCATAAACCAATGCTGGGGTTTGAGAAAGTCAAAAATTTGGAGCGTTCGGCGTACACAAGCATCAGCCTGTCGCAGTTGTCGCACCCCAGTGGTCTTAGCCTGACTGTATTCGGTGCACGGTGGACTAGCCCAGATGACGTCAAAGTAACCAGGTGCATAACGCTTGAAGTCCCAGTCCTGAACCTTCTCAGCGTAGGTAGGTTGCCAGCGAGGATCATGATCGACGGTGACCACAGTGCTCTTCGGATAACATGACATGAAACTTCTCTCCACACTTCCTGTACCACTGAAAAGGACTAGTAGTCGCAACTCGCGTGTCGAGACCCCAGAGCCCAGAAGAGCTAGATGCGTCACAAAGGCGTCAGCGGAGCGACAGTATTGTTCCCAAGGTAGGCAGTTGTCCAGAGAAGTGAGTTTTACTTCATCAGAGGTGTCCAGGAAAGTTAAAGCTCCGACGCGTTCCCGCCTTTGCTTCCGCTGCATTCTGACCTCCTGTAAGGCTTTTTCCCGGGCTTGTCCTTCTCGTGATAGTCTCAGGTGTTCGAACTCCGTGAGCTGTTCGAGTTCACCCCCGTAGTTCAACGACTCACGGGTCTTCCAGGAGTCATGAGCGTTAGAGTACCCAGTCCAGCGAACCAGAAATTCTTCTACTTCCTTGCCTCCTTTCATAGGTTTCACTCTTCGAGCCAGAATCTTAGACACATGGGTCTGGGATTGTCCATCCACGAGAACCTTGGCAGGAGTAGGTATTTGTCGACGCAGCGCAAAGGCTTCATCCGCGGTGCGGTATTCCTTGAGGCGATGCTGCGCAAAAACATCGTGGATACGCCATTTAGGGGGTAACTTGAGCCGGTAAGCCACCGGAGCACCTCTGTCAATTTCGGGTAGCTCTCGCTGCTGGTCACTGAAGAACCTCTCGGTGATGGGTAAGGGCCCGTGCCAGCGAGGTCCCAGCTTCCTGAAGGATTCGCGGTTCATGATATTTTCCGTGAGATGCTTGGCATCTACCCAGACCAAGTCTCCCAACTGAAAGGATTTGGCGGTGTGACGCTGGTCAAACTGATGTCGCTGGCGTTGCTGTGCCAGTTCTAGCTTAGTGCGGGCGTCCTCTAGTTGAGCCGCGAATTTACTAGCCATCTCGTGTGCCGTACCTTCTCCACCCTTACGCTTGGAGTGTTGTCCAGCAGCCGCTTGCAGGAACAAGTCCAGTTGCGACATAGGCGAGTGCCCCAAGACCAACTCAAACGGGGTAAAGCCGGTTACATCGCTCCGCGTATCGTTTATGGCGAACTCTACGTTGGCACACCACAAATCCCAGTCCTCTGGATTGCTGCCTACGAAGGACCTTAGCATGTCTTCTACCACGCGGTTGGTATGTTCAGCTTGTCCGTCCGAACGAGGGTTGTAAGGCGTGGTGGAGGCCACTTTAGTTCCCATAAGTCTCATCAATTCCTTCCACATAGCATCCTGAAAACGAGGGTCGCGGTCAGAGACAATCTTCATAGGGGTGCCATGTAGTTTCCAGATGTGGTCGAAGTAGATTCGAGCGATAACCTCAGAGGAGCTGTCCTGGAAGTTCAACGGGATGATGTGAACCATTTTGCTGAGCTTACATGTGAAAGTAGCAAAGGCATCGTGATTCCGCGCCGTGACTGGCAGTCCAGTAACAAAGTCCACACTGACCACTTGCCATAGTCGCGTAGGAATAGTGTGTGGGTTCAGCAATCCATCCGGGTAGGAATTTCTCGGTCGCACCGCTTGACAGATAGTGCAAGATGAAACCCAGCGTCCCACATCTTCTGCTGCCCCTTTCCACCAGAAGCGTCGCAGTACTCGTTCCAGAGTTTTGTCCCTGCCCGCGTGTCCAGCTGAAACAGATGCATGCGCCTCTTGCAGCACTACCTCACGGAGGGGTGAATCTTCTCCCAGTACCAACTGATAGCGCCCAGCGCTCACCCTCCACAACACATCTCCCACTACGCAGAAGTCACGAGTGCGTTGATGCGGAGCTTCTTGGATTTCCTTCCTTAGAGTCTGGAGGGGACCAGGTCGCCCATATTCCGCTTGCAGCGCTTTGAGGAACTGGCCTCCTGATATCTGCTGATGCAGGTCTCGAACGCTGGCCGCTTCTCCAGTACGCACGATAGGAGGGGGGGAACTCGTTTTCCTTTCCCGCTTGACACGCTGTCGAGCTGGAGGGGCGTACACCACTAGCAGGGGCCAAGGCAGATCCAGAAGGGCTCCATCCGGGGCGGCGAACATCTGCACAGGTTCTCCTTGAGCGTCATGGGTAGGAATAATGTACTCCACTCTCATTCCCGCAGATCTGAACAACTGCCGCCACTGTGGCATGCGAGATTGAAAGTCAGGAAGGACGAAGAGAGCTGAAGTATTCTCAGGGTCCAGACGCCATTCTTCCACATATTTCCTCAGTACGGCCTCGATGGTCAAATGGTTGGAGGAGAAGGGAGGATTGCACCAGACGTTCAACCCTCGCCAGTTTTCCTTCAAGCAGTCCGTCCAGTAGCGGTTGACCTGACGATTCTTTCCTCCCAAGTCGCAACAGGCGTCCACCTCGAAAGGTCCATATTCTTGACTCAAGAAGTCGAACATGTCCGCCCGGAACTTCCAGTCCTGTCGATCGCTGGGCTCCAGGAGTCTGGTTGAAGCCTCGCTGCACTTCGGCGTTGCTGAGAAATCAACAGGGGTCTTCCTGGGAGAAGGGGGCGAGGATGCTGTCAGTTTGCCAGAGCGCGTCTGAACTGCCAGGGTGGCTTTCTCGTACCCAGTTTCGGCCAGCTGCAGGGTATGTAAGGCGTCCATCCAGAGTTGAGGGGAGTCCATCCAGGTGAGAGTCCCACTGTACGCGAGGACTGGTTCAGGATCTTTGGTCTTGGCGCTGTTGGACTTGCGCTCCTTCAACTTGTTGGGATCTACCACTCCCAGGGGCGCGCGTCCTTGGCGGGACTCTTTACCAGCTGCAGGTCGAAACTTGCTGGCAGTGTCTGCGGCCGAGGGAGGTCGCTGCGGTTTCCCAGTAACCGGATGCACAAAGCCAGCTTCTACCAGTCCTTCTCTCGCGGAAATTTCCTTGTAGTCGGGTCGCCTGGACAGAGCGTCTGGAACCCAGAGTAGCGCCCCAGGGATGTATTCCATCTCGGGTACCCCTACCTCCACTAGATCCATGTACCATCGGGCTTGGCGTCGGCTGAGAGGTTGTCCGGGTGCCATTAACCAGACTAGGGGCTTGTGGTCACCCTGCAATTGGAACTCAGTCCAGATGAGGTAGTGTCGCCAAGTTTGCGTAGTGCAGTGATGGAGAGCGCAGAGTTCTCTTTCGCCAGCATGGTAGTTCTGCTCGGCTCCATTAAACTGTCTGCTCTCAAAGGCGATAGGTTGCAATCCATTTCCTACGTCTTGCATCAGTACTCCCCCTAGTGCCACTCCACTGGCGTCAGTTTGTACCACGAAAGGATGCCGTCCTTCGGCCGCCGCTTTCATATCGGGTAGCGCCAGAGTGGGGGAAGAACATAGCGCCTTCTTAATCTCCTCGAAAGCCCAACGCTGCATGGGTCCCCATAGCCAAGCGACATCCCCTTTGGTGAGCTGAGTCAAGGGTTGTGCTACTTCAGAGAAGCCCAGCATGTACCGCCGGTAGTACCCAGCCAACCCCAAAAATTGGCGCACATGCGTGGCGTTTTCCAGAGCGGGCCAGTCCCTGATGGCGGCCAGCTTGTCATGTTGAGGTTGACTTCCTTCCCGTGAGATCACGTGCCCCAGAAAGCGTATCTGGGTCTGCAATAGTTGACACTTAGACTCTTTGAGGTAGATACCCTGGTTCTCACAGACTTCGAGAAATTGCTGGAGATGGGAAAGATGCTCCTCCAAGGTGTTGCTGAAGAGGATACAATCGTCCAGGAATATTCTTACAAAAGGAAGATGTCCCAGAGCGCGCTGCATGCGTCTCTGATAGCAGGAAGGACTGTTGGTCAACCCCATGGGCATCACCAACCACTCATACGAGCCATAGGGAGAAGTGAACGCCGTCTTTTCCACATCCTCAGACGCCATAGCCATCTGCCAGAATCCATCGACCGCATCGAAGGAGGAGAAGTACTTGGCCCCATGCATGGAGTCGAACAACTGCCGAATGTCGGGAAGTGGATATTTGTCCTTGACAGTCAGGCTGTTGATGGCTCGGAAGTCGCAGACCATTCTGAGTACTTCAGGTTTCCCAGGCTTGGGAACCATCAACACTGGTGCAGCGAACGGACTTGAGGAAGGTCTGATGTAGCCCTTGCTCAGGAGTTCATCCAGGCGTTCTCGCAATTGAGTCAGCTCCACCATGGACATCTTGTAGGGCCTCTTAGCGGGCGCGATGCCATTCCATCCCTCTTGCAGTCTCACGTGGGCCACTTCATCTTTTCGCAGGGCGTCAAAGTTGGGCAGCGCTTCGCGAATTACTCGAGGTGAAAAGGACTCGATCAGCTTCTGAAACTTCTTTCTCCACTCGGGGGAGATTGAAGGGTCCTCCAAATTCTCGCCGGTGGCCACCGCTGATAACATCGAAGTCCCTACCAGAGGTGTCGCATAGGCCACTAAGATGTCGTGGGGTGTCGCGGCACTGTCCATTCCCGCATATCTGCGCCGATAGGCTTTGATCTCCTTGGTCGCTTGAGCCGTTGATAACATTACCATCGGTTCCAGAGCCATCGCGGTTCTCTCGCCTTTGCGTGTAGAGCTACGCCCTGGCGAACATCCCCGTATCCGCACGGATTTGCCATGCTGGCGAAACTTGACTGATCCCCACCCATCATAGTCCAGCGTGACCGGCGAGAGGTGTCTCAACCACCTTCCTCCGAGTACAATGTCCACCTTGATGCCCAAAGGAAGTACTCGCATCTTGATGACCTCGGAGTAAGTCCCCTCGGAAGTCTCGGCGGTCAGCTTGCCGTAAGCGACTTGCGCAGAGGTCTGCACTGACCCATCCGCGAGGGTAACGTTCAGCGGCGTCCCATTAGCGCGAACCGTGAGGTTCAATCTCTTGACGCACTCACTGGAGATGAATTCATCCGAGGCACCCGAATCCACCAGCACGCGCACTCGCTGTCCCTTCAGCAAGGCCCAGAACACCAATAGCAGCGTTCCCTCTTTGTCCCGAATCGCAGTTAGCTGACTGTCCTGGTTCCACATTACTTGACCATCGCGTCGCAGATGTGCACA
>LGRX02028083.1:0-51636 GCA_001247695.2 Cymbomonas tetramitiformis
GTTTTACATAGGATTTTTCCATCCCTGTGTAATTATTTCCAGCCCTACGGACGCCACTATTACAGGGTTAACACCTCGACCGTTCATAGAATATCAACCCAATATCCCTATGGAAAATTCAAGTTATTTTCCCATAGGTTGTATAGGGCGGGCATCCCTATGGAACCAGAATACAGCATTCCTAACGTATGTCCACCCTATGTCCACCCTATGTCCACCCTACGTTCATGGTATGGAAGGTATTGAACACCTTCCATAGGGATGCCATTGGGCGGACCGCCCTATGGAACACATCGTATTGTTTCCATGCCTATGCCCACCCTACGCCCACCCTATGACCACCTCATGATCACCCTATGCCTAGCAAATGAAAAGTTAAAAAGGAAGCAACGGTTCCAAGTAGTCATGCGTGCTGGTATGGATGGTGTGTTGTGGGCCAGTATTAAACAACCACGGGGTCGACATGCCACCATCTCCTTGCACCGTGTGCCGACTACAAGTTGAAAAACCTCTTCGAACGATACAACGACATACGAAGCTATACAAGAGATGGCAAGGAGCGGTATACATGGGGGAAAGTAGTAGTGAAGACGATACTTCAAGTGATGACGGGGGTGACCGTAATGGTGGTGATGGTGGTTCCCTTGGAGGTGATGATGACATGGAAGATGCCAATGCAGAAGCGGACGAAATTCTCCAGGATCATTTGAGAAAGCTGGAAGAACATTGTGCCCGTCTCCTAAGTCCTGCTGCCAACGATGAGGATATGGATAACCAAGAGGTACCCCTCTTTCTGTATTTCCCAAGGGTGGGCGTACGTATGCCGACAGGTGGGCATAGGTTGGGAAATCGTTGAACGTTTCCATAGGGTGGGAACAGGCATTCCTAGAGGCGGGTGTAGGTAGAGCGCTGGGTAAGTATGCCTATGGAAAGCATTGGACGTTTCCAGTGGGTGGGCATAGGGCGAGCATTGGGCGGGCATAGGTTGGGAAAACATGGAATGTTTCCATAGGGTGGGCCTGAGCATTCCCAAGGGCGGGTATAGGTGGTTCACGGGGTAGGCATGCCTATGGAAAGCATTGGATGTTTCCATAGGGTCGGCATAGGGTGGGCATAGGACGGGCATAGGGTGGACATGCGGAGGGAAATGCCTTTTTTTTATTTTGCAGTTCCTGTAAAGTTGGGGATGCATCTCGTGATTTCACAGGTCGTTGATCACGTCTATGCCGAGAAGGTTTCAACAATGCATCGTCTTGTCATTGATCTGCTGGAAACGAAATCCGAGCACAATGCTACCCAATCCATGTTTGATCAAATCTTCAATCTCATGCGGCAAACGGTGATTGGTAACGTTGACATCATCGGCAATCAGAGACGGAAATGGTTTCCCGACCTCCTTCAAACAAGCTTTGTCTATGTGGAAGGATTTTGCCCTGCCGTACCATACCGCCGACGTTTGCAGGAATGAATGCATGATCTTCACTCCGGGCCGGCATGACGACCTTACCCAGTGCCTCCATTGCCACAAACTTCGGTGTCACCCCAGCTCTCGACGTAACGGACGGCTTATTCCGGGAAAGCCGTACAAGGTATTTAGGTTTTGGCGCTTGGACGAACTCCTGCCGATGCTATATTTGATACCAGAGATGGCCGAGCTCTTGGTATCATGGAAAATAACTACACCCGCGGAGAACGACGATCTGCCGGTTGTGACTACGTTTCACATGAACGGTATGTATACCTAGACTCACCCTATGTTCACCCTACGTCCGCCCTATGCTATCCCTGTGATCACCATAGGGAATGGGAATCTCAAAGTTTCCCGCCCTATGCCCACCTTATGCCCACCCTATGTTTACCCTATGCCTTTACTATGTATCGGTTCCGTACGTATACCGTGCCTATGGAAAGCTTCTTCCATAGGGAGAACATAGGTATGGAAACGTCTGGCTGCACTGTACGTTTGTTTATGTGTTATGTATGTCGCAGGTCAGATGCTAGAAAAACAGCTGATGCTAGTCCGTGGCATATATGCTTCAATATCTAATGAGAAGGTTGCACCATACACTGGGCCACAAAAGCGACGAGTGGAGGTGATTGTCAAGCAAACACCGATAACCTTGGATGAAGGTACGCAGTGCCTTAGATGCCTTTGCAGTAGATGTCCGCCCTGAGCCCACCCAATGGAAATCTTTCCCGCCATATGCCCGCCCTATGCCCACCCTTGGAGCTGAAAAGAAATATTCCATCCCTGTGCTCACCCTATGCCTCCCCTATGCCCACCCTTTGAAATTCGTAACCATCTTATGCCCACCCATTGATCACCCACAGGTGACATAAAAGGTATACGGAAGTATATGCGCACGAATTGCCCATGGGCCCAGCTCCTGCAAAACGACTTTGACACCAAACTCGCTGAATGGAAGCGATTGAGTTTGAGAGAACGGCGGATCATGCCACGACCCGTCATCCAAGATCTGGAGACATGGCGGTTGAACCGGTTGACGAGGGAATGTCGTCCTTTGAGTACCAAGGAGCGTTGTTATGTCTACATGGACGGTGTGATGAAGAGTCAGCACGTGAAAGTCGGACGAGACACTTTTCGTACGCGATCCGCCGACCGCCACCTCACCACCTGTCAACGATACATAAAGGCAATCTTTGATACCCCAGTAAATGGATTGAATGCCCATGAAGACAGGTCGTTCATCCGATGCCCACCCTATGTTCGCCCTATGTCCGCCCTATGCCTACCCTGTGTTCGCCCTACAACATCCCTATACCGTAACATATATCATAGATCATGCGTATGCTCACCCTGTGCCCACCCTACGACCACTCTACACCCTCCCTATGATTACGAGTTAAGCTTTCCCACTCTGTGTCCGCCCTATAGCCGCCCTATGTCCACCCTGTGCCCACCCTATGCTCACCCTTTGGAAAGTATGTGTTGCAGGTACGGCGAGCTTCTGAAAATTTATAGCATCCCGGTTGGCAGGAAACAATTGGTTTTCCTCAAAGTAAGATGGTTTCCATTGAAGGCAGCATTTCAAGATACCGTGGCGAACAATATGATGTTGAGGTCGGACTTGCCATGGGACCTTTCCGAGGTTTTCATCCAAGCATTTGAGATTGAGTGCTTGGTGTGCATTATACCCATTCCATGGAACTTTGACCGGTTCATCACGACCAAGAGAATTCCAGCTGGACGACCCGATGCAAATAGGTTGGTATATTATCTCGGCGAGCACAAACTCGGTTTAAATGATCCACCATGGAGATATGATAAAGACAAGATGATGCTCATACTAGATAGGCATGTAGATTTTGTGGGCGACTTACATGACGAATAACTTGTTCATTTCATAGATGGAATTATTCTGTATATTAATATGTATATATGTAGTAAAAGCCCTATGGAAAGCCTGGATATATCATGAATCATCACCCTATGCTCACCCTATGAAACCTGAATGGTTATACCTATGGAAACCCTTTCACAGGTACGGTATCCCTTGGGAAACATGTTTCCATACGGATGGTATACCTACGGAAGACCTTTCCACTGGGTGGCTCACCCCTGGGAAAGCTCATTCCATAGGCTGGCTATACCTATGGAACTCGGTTCCATACGTACGGTATACGTGTGGAAACGTATTCCATATGGATACTATAGGTATCGACTTTGCCACCTGTATCAGGAGTATACCTACGGCATGCTCACCCTGTGTTATTCCTATAGCTAACCCTATGGAAACCCCTATGGAATTACGTCTTTATTGACCGAGAATACGCAGAATGAATTGTATATTTCCATAGGTATACTATCCCTATGGGGGCCCTATGGAAAGCCCTATGGAATTACGTTGATATTCCCGAGAATACGCAGAGTGAATTATACGTTTCCATAGGCCTACCATACCTATGGCATCCCTATGGAAGGCCCTATGGAATTACGACTTTATTCCCGAGAATACGCAGGGCGAATTGTACATTTCCATTGGTGTACTATCGTAATGCCCGCCCTATGGAAAACCTTGTGGAAAACTCATAGTATACGCTAAGTTTCCATAGGTGCGCTATCCGTACGCCCGCCCTACGCCCGCCCTTGGACATGCCTATGGAAAGCGTATGGGAAAGTTATATTTTCCATAGGGCTTTCCATCGGCCCCCTATGCCTATAGCCGCCCTATGGAAGGGTTTACATTTTCCATAGGGTTTTCCATAGTCCTGGTTATGCCTATAGTCGTCCTATGGAAATGTTTACTTTTCCATAGGGTGATTATACGGCCTTCCATGCCTATGGAACGTCCTTTTCCATAGGCATACAGCCCTATAGAAACCCTATGGAAACTCCAAAAGGGGGTATCCCTATGGAAATACCCTATGGAAAACTTTCCAAGCCTTTGGAAAATATTTCCTGATTTTCCCGAGCGTTCCCAAGGGCGGGCATAGGGTGGGCACAGGGATGACATGCCTATGGAAAGCTTTCCCAAGGGTTGCAGATCTGTAGGGACTACCACCCCATCTCTTTGCACCTTGACTATCTTTAGGATGGCTGGCTTGGTGGCCACCTCCATGCCAGAGCGCGGTTGTTGTCGTATATATACGAAATCGCCTGCCTTGAACTGGTGCGGCTTCGGCTCGTAGCTGCCACTCCTCCTGTGCTCGTATCGTAAGGTGTCGCGGTGCTGGGCGATCTCTAGGTTGCACCCTGCATGTACCATGAGCCTCTTCACGATGGCTGCTCGCTGTAACAAGTCATCAGCCAGTGTCTTCTCCTCCTGCTTCCCAAAGTCCAACTCGGGTCGAGCACGAAGATCCGGTGGCACCGTGGCTTCCTGAGCGAACAGCAAGGTGAATGGCGCCACTCCAGTCGACTGCTGCCTAGCTGCGTTGTAGCTGAGTACGAGTGACCAGAGCATCTCATCCCACTCGAAGTCCAGGCCCTTGTCGAGGGCCATCTTCTTGAAGCAAAACTTGAGGGTGCGTACCACCCGTTCAGTCAAGCCATTGCTCTCTGGGGAACTCGGTGAAGTCACTCTTCGGTCAATGAGACACTGCTTGCATAGAGCAGAGAACTCACCTTCAAACTCTGTGCCCCCGTCCACCAGGCATTCTGCGGGCGCCCCAAACACGGACAGAACATGATTGCGAAATGCGCTGGCGATGGTGGCGGCCTCCTTATCAGGGATTGGAACGCACACGACGAATCGCGTATAGTGCTCAATCATGACCAAGACGCGTTGGTTCCCAGCCTTCGTGATGCGTTTCGTAGGCCAAGCTAAATCCAGGGACCAGCGGTACATGAAGGACTTGATTTCCAGCGGCGTGAGCATCGCCTCCTCCCGTGCATAGTGCGTCTTCACCCTCTGGCAAGTCTGGCACTGAGTGACCACTGCTCGCACATCCTGTTTCATGCCTGCCCAGTAATGGCGTTGCCACAACAAGTTCAGTGTCCGCCTGATGCCCCAATGGCCAGTCCTCTCATGGTGCTCACGCACCAGCTGGATCCTGTCACAAGGCTTGGGCACCAGCAGCTCCTTACCACTGACGGTGACCATGTATAACTCGCCCATGAGCTCGTCCCAACGGTGACGCGCTGCTCTCTTCCTCACCCTGTGGTACTCCTCCTTGGGCACCTCCACTCTTCCTCCGGTCTTGACCCACGCGAGGCATAGCTCGTCCTCGTGTATGTCGGGGTATCTTTCTCGAAGTGACTCCTGGTTGGTTACGCTGGCTAGCATGGCAACCATTCTCGTAGTGTCAGGCAGCTTAGGCAGCCTCATCTCTTTCTCCTTTGCCACGGGTGCCCATTCTGGGGCTGAGCTTGTCTCTGCTGGCTTGCCTCCAGGTCTTGAAAAGGCCTGCCGGTGGCGTGCCTCATAGCCCGCGAGCTTCATGGAGGCCATCTTCCACTGTCTGCGACGTGGAACGGCGTCGGCGGTGCCTAGCCCCTGTGTACCTTTCTGCCCCAGGCTGCACATGCGTTGCAGTCGTTCTTCCCAGTCCTGATGGCTGAGACGTCGCGCGACTTGCTGGGTGTAGCCGCTGGAACTGGTGATCCACTCTGCTAGTTGTGCACGCACCGGCTCAGCTGTGTCCTCGGAGGTAACAGCCACCTTGGTGGATTTCGCGATAGGGATGGCAGCTAGCGTGCCATGCTCCTCCTCCTCACTCTCCTCACTCTTCGGCAGTTTGGTCGTGCTGACCTCGGCAATCGCATACAATAGCTCCATTGCTCTTCGATCCATAGCAAGGCCAAGCACTCCTGCCAATTCTTCGTCCTTCATGCCATGCGCTGCGCGCAGCTCACCCGCGCTGTACCCCATGGCAACTGCCTTCTCGTCCAGGTTAACCTCTCTGGTCTCCCCCACTTCATCGTCATCTCCTTTCCTTACCACTGTGCCTGCGCGAGGTGCGCGAAAAGCACGAGAGTTTTGTGTCGCCAAGATGGTTGGCAATACTCTCATAGGCTCCCCCACAACGTTGGCGGTGTAGTGAGGCTTCCTGTCTCCTGTGACAACCCTGCGCGGCTTCCAGCCTCGCTGCAAAATATCGCGCACGTATCTGTCTGGTGGTCTGTCCACCCGCTCCATCACCAGATTGAACTGCTGATTTTGAAACAGATTGCTCCAATATGCTCGTAGGCGATGCGCGTATGATCCCGCGCGCGCCGCGTCGAAGGACACTGGCTGGCCCACCACGCTGTTGATGATGGGAAACACCTCCTTCCTGATCTTCGAGTTCTCCCTGTGTGACAACGGAGAAACGTTCTCTAGCACATATGCTGGCGGTCGCTGAGGCTGCAGCTGTTGCAGCGTGGAGAGGACTCGCACTGCCTGGTAGAACAGTCTGCTGTGCCTGCCCTCCAGACCAGCCAGCTTGCCAGCTGGTGACAGGTCCTGGCATGGATATCCACACACCATGACCCACTGTTCTCCACTCAACGCCCCTGCATGTACAAGGTCAATGAGGCTGGTGTCTTCGATGTTGCTGGGCAGTTGCTCCAAGTGGGCTGCCTCGGCACGAAACAAGTCAGGATGACGGCGGCTGAGCGCCATGCACCTGGCCCTGGCTACCGTCTGGCTGGACTTCGAGATGTCCTGGTAGAGGTACTTGTTGACCTTAACTCCGCAGCGCAAGAGCATCTCTAGTCCAGCACACAGGCCCCCACACGGCTCGTAGCAGACCACGCCCTCTTCTCTGGCTTCCCGGAAGAAGCTCTTGTCAATCACTCTCGTGTCGATCTTCTTCGGCACTTTGAGCTTGCCACCCTCCATGGTCTCGTCGCCGTATATCGCCGGTGAGCCTCCAGAATGCATACCCCTGATTGGCCGGACCTGGCTGAGGGCATCCCAGGCGACTCGAGTTAACCTGCCCGAGCACCTGGCCACTTCCGGGTGGTCAGTGTCAAACATGACCCCCTTGTTGCACTCCAACTCTTCTTGGTAGTGCAAGTCAAACAGTCGATGGACTGCGCTGGTCCCCAGCTGCTCCCTGACCATGTTCTCGCAGTAGTTGGCCACCTGGGCTTCTGGGCTTACTTCTGGACCAAGTGGTGGCTCCCTGGTCACTTCCAAGCAGATGGTGTCTGTGAAGCAGCGCGTTAGCCTCTCGGCACGCCCCGCTTCCCTGGCTCGGTCCCCTTCACGGTCCAAGCGGGCACCAGTCTCGTCTGCGGTGCTGGGCAGTGGGTACCTGGATGGCACATCCGCGTTCTCATTCTTCGGACCTGGTCGGTACTGGACCGTGAACTCAAACTCCTGGAGGCTGATGGCCCAGCGTAGGTGTTGACCCTGCAGGTCCCCCTTCTCCATGAGTGTTGTGAGCGGCGAATGGTCGGTAATCAGCGTGAAGTGGATCCCGTGCAGGTACTGTCGTAATGTGCGGATTGCCCACACCACTGCCAGCATCTCACCCTGGAAGCTCGCGTACTGTCTCTCGGTCTTCGACAGCGAGCGGCTGATCACCACACAGATGTGCTCTACGCCATTCTCGTCCTTCTGTCCCAGCACTGCGCCAATGCCATGGTTGCTCCAGTCCGTGTAGAGGAAGATGGGCTTGCTGTAATCAATGGGCTTCAAACATCTCCCCGAACATAGGGCGTCCTTCAATGCCTGCAATGCCTGGTCCTGATCCTTCCCCCAAGCTTCCTTGACATCCAACACTTCCTTTCTGAGCAAGTCGTTCAATGGTCGTGCCATCTCTGAGTAGTTGGGTCCCATGGGTTCCCCCACCAGACCTTTGTAATAGTTCATGAGTCCAAGGATGGAGCGTACTCCAGTTTTATCCTCGGGCTTGGGCAGCTCTTGGATGGCCTTGCACTTGATGTCCTGCGCGCCAATGGTGTTATAGCCGATGCGGTAGCCCAAGAAGTCCACCGTGGCTGACCCGAAGGTTGACTTGCCCGAATGCAGACGTATCCCTGCATCCCCCAAAGTGCGAAGCACGGCTTCCACATCCTTGATGTGCTGCTCAGCGGTGTCTGAGTATATGCACACGTCATCGACGTACGCCACCGTGCAGTGTTGCAGGTGACGCAACTCGTAGTCCATGATCCTGATGAAGGCTGCGGTCGCTCCAGCTGCTCCAAACGGCACGGATGTGTAGCGATAAAGCTGGTTGCCCCACCAGAACGCTGTCTTGTCCCTGTCCTCCTCAGTGGTCATGGGAATCTGGTGGAACGCCTTGGTCGCGTCCAGGGTAGTCTTGAACTTGGCCTTGGCCACGCGCTGGTAGAGCTCTTCTGGACGATGTGGTAACGTGTTATCCTTCAGCGACAACCGGTTCGTGTTCCGGAGGTCGACGCAGAACCTCGTCGAGGTCCACTGTCCAGTGTCGTGATCCTTCTTCCCCGCGACCACCACGTTGCTGGCGTGTCTGCAGTGCTGCGAAGCCGGCTCGATGAAGCCATATTCCAGCAGTTCCTTGCAGTGCAGGTCGATGATCTCCTGCTCTCCCGGGCTGTATTTCCTCGGTCGCTGATAAGCCACCTTAGTCTCGTCCTTGAAAGGGATGGCGAAGGTCGCATGTGCCGCGCCTCCATGGTAGCCTTTGATGTCCTGCGGCTTGTTGGCGAAGCAGTAGCTGCACCTCCTTACCACGTTGCGCATCTCCTCCCAGTTCTCCTCGGTGAACTCGGGATGTCCTCCGAAGGTGGCATTGAGCTCGGTGTCCAGCCACGCGGCCTCGTCCTTGGTGACCCTGGTCGTGCCCCCTGGCTGTAACGTGTCCAGCACCGTGTGCGGAAGCACCTCGTCTCGCTCTGCCACCATAGCCTCCCATCCGGTGTCCCATTGGCGCGAAGACCTCTGGTCTTCCCAGGCGGTCCTGATAGATCTGGTCGGCGAGCCCGAGCACGATTCCATCGTCAGCACGCCCTGAAACTCCCCAGGGGCCACAGCGGCCACCCAAGCAGCCACCGCTAGTAGCAGCAAAAGTTTTAAAATTCTGCTGGTCCCCACTGGTTTAACTGGAGGGTGAAGGGTCAGTATGCAAGTCAGCATCCTCCACCCCCCTTGCATACGGCCCAGGCCTCCACCTGCAGACACGTAGACCACCAGCGCCAAGACTGTTGTCACATAGATGCAGCGCGCCACCTGGTAGCAAGCGGCTGTGAACCGCAGGCGCTGCAGTCGGGCGGCAAAGCGCGGCTTCTGCATGCGCCGAGGAACAGCTGCCAGCGTAGCTGGACCTGCGGCCAAGATTTGCTGGGCGATCGCCAGCGCACGACCCATCTGAGTTCCCAGCGTGGCGAACGCGCCACCATCGTAAATCAAGCAGGAGCCTGGCAACCCATGGTGGATAACGTGGGCGCCAACTGTCAAGACGCACCCCAGAGTGCCGACCATGTGCGTGAAGTGCATGGTGAGCATGGCGAGGCCGAACCGTAGCAATGGCACGTACCACAGCCCACGCTGGACATGGTGGAGCCCAGCTACCTTAAGGGCCCCCTCGGTCAGCAGCAGTAGGTGCCTAGCCAGCTCCAACAGCACTCGCAGAGGCGTCTGTTGATGTGCCCATGGTTCGAGTGGTGCTGTGTGTATGGCCCACAATGCGCGTGCCATGGCTCTGCGGGGCACCCCAGTGTGGGATGCCCAGCTGGCGACGACCTCACCAAGAAATCTGGATACCTCCATGGCCATCCATACTGTCATCACTGCAAAGTGAGGCAGCTGCGGCCAATGCAAGCGCACGAACACCCCCACGAGCAGGAAGCACACCTGAGTGCGCTTCGCCCGCCTCTCATCGGCGGGCTGCGTGCCCGGCTGTGCGCCGGGGCTGCTTCTCAGTGACGGGCGCGCCGGGCTGCAGCCGGCCCGGTGCCCCCTTGAAAAGGCCCCAGTGCGCTCTCCCTTCTCCTCTCCTCCCAGCGTTCATCATAACTTTGGCGTCCCTGGGGAGAACGCGGTGCGCCGCTGCCGGCATGTCGACCGCGAGCTGCGTTCTGACGATGGGCTCCTCCCCTGGGGCTCGGAGATCTCCTTCTGCGCTGGCCAGCTCGTGGCGAACGTTGCTGCATGGCACTCGCGGTTGGACTCCGCGGGCGCGCCGCAGGATGACCTGCAAGTCGAGTGTCGGCACGCGCAACGCGGCCACTGGAACGCTCCGGGCTGCTGGGCGCTGTAGAGCTTGGGGTTGATGGCACGTACGAAATGGAGTCCTGCTCCTGCGCAGCTGGAGGCATGGCTTCAGTCCGCTGCGTGCAGACTGAGTGTGCCGGGGATCTCAGAATGTCGTGGATTGACTGGTGCTCGGGCCTCTGTGCCATGTTGCACTCTAAGCCCCTGGTCTGTGTCCCGCCGAGAGCTCGGCCAGAGCAGAGTGCCTGCGTGGGCGCAGCTCGCGCGCCATCACGACCATCAAGCCCATGGCAGTCTGACCCAAGCGTACTCATCCTCGCAGTCGCGCGGGCAGCACGAGGTCGTTCTTCATATTCTCTGATGATCTCCTCCGACGACCTGATGATCTCCTGACGCGCCCTTATCGACTCTGAGAGAGCCGCCATGGTGATGTTGTTTGCCGTGACCTCGGCGCGCCCTCGCGCCAAACTGGCAGACAATCCAACAAACCTTTCACTGATGACCTCCACGTCGTCCTCATCCTCTGTTTGCGGCGATGGTGTTCTTGTACGGCACGTGTGGGTGCTCACACCCGCAGCAGCCGCGAGGTCGGGCGAGTATCCCGAGATGCTGCCATCTTCCTCCTCACTTCCTGCATGGGAATCATCCTCTCCCTCGATTGGGTCCAAGCACCTCATGAAGTCGTTGCGCAGGCGCACCTGCACCTCTGCCCGACGTGCCTCAGCCAGCAACGCAGGGCCCACCGAGGATGTGAACGCAGACAATGGCTCCCGATGCATCACTGCCACCTTGTTCCAGGTCTCCCAGCTACAGCAGTCGAACTTGCGTGTCCCTGAGGAAAGGTACTCCAAGGTGAACGCCATCTCACTGGGTCCTCGCTCACGGTAACAGCGATGGTCCTCGAAGAGGTAGTAGACGGCCTTGGACTGGGCGTTGGCACGGGTCTTGAACACCCGTAGGGTGCCCTGCTGCGGGCCATCGCTCAAATGGCTTCTGGCTATCTCCAATAGTTGAGTACGATCAACAAGATGCTCCATGTGTTTCTGTATGGTGCCGAGGAGTCCTCCCGTGCAGCCTTTCGACTGCCCACCCAGAGGCAGAAACTCTCCCCGTTGTCCCACCCCTGCGGAGGAGGAGTACTGGTGCAGGGTCTTGCTGCTGAGTCGCTGCGTGTGCACCCCCTTCCCTCGCTGCGCGAAGGGCTTCCCAAGTTGTAACTCGATTTCGCCCATGAAACAACGGTACTGGATGAGGAAGACCGTCTGTCCGTGCAGCGCCGTGAACTCTGAGATCCCTCCCAGATCCAGCCAGTCGGCTTCCCCAGCTGTGTTCTCGCTGCGAGTGGGCGACTCTGGCTCGTAGGTGCCCTGGAACACTGAAGTGTGATACTCTATCATCGCAGGGTCAAAGACGCCATTGGGCCAGGTTTGATGCCTCAGACGAAGCGTAGCTGAGGATGGTGGCGGTGTGGAGCCAGATGGTCCTGCCTCATCTCCCCTGACCGTCTTCAGCGTCCTGAGAGTCTTGGGCGTGCGTACTGGAGGGTTCCTTCTGGCCCCATAAGTGTCCAGCGCGTCATGTGCTTGTTCCTCTGTCTTGCATGCACCAAGCATCACTCTAGCGTTGTCCCCCAGGTGTAGGTACTCCACGGCGGCGGCGTTCGTGCTGAACACCTCGCCACTGCCTCCTTCCCCATCTGTCACTGGGTAGAACTTCCCCACCTTGTCCGCTGCGTCTGACAGCGTGAGCTGCGGGACCATCTTCACACCCAGGTCCTCCACACCAGCCACCTCCTTATCATACCTCACCTTCAGACGAGCCCGAAGGTCAGCGATGTCCACTCGCTGCACGTACTTCAGATGCTGGTATTGCCAACGCTGGTCCTTCTCATAGTAAAAGGGCAGCTGGAAGGCCTGGAACTCGCCAGTCATCTTACCCATGGGGCTCATGTTGGCGGCACCTTCCATGGTGTGACGTACCATGCGCTCCATGAGATCCCACTGGGCGCGAGTGTGCTCGCTGAGCACGCAGAACTGACGCGCCACCTTGTCCCACATGAGCTTGCCTGTTACGACCCCTGGGTAAATCTGATGGGTGTTGAGGGTCTCCTGAACACTCGCCATCGTGTACCTTCCAGCCTCCCAATGGGCGCCACAGTCAGGGAGTGGGACCTGGTCGTTGTCCTTCCTGCCGCTCGCCCTTGTGGTCCAGGACTCTGAGGGTATCTTCGTGTCCTTGTCAACCTTCTGATCCACCAACGTAAAGTCGGGCCACAGTAACTCCGTCTCCAAGATGGTCTTGAATTCTCCACAACGCGAGAACTTGACCTGCACAGATCCTGTGTCCACACCACTTCCATTGCCCTCTTCGCAGAGTGTGCACAGACGAGCATAGCCCGTGCGGTCGATGTATAGGCGCTGCTGAGACCAGCTGCTCTCCTTGTCTTGGTAATCCCACGGGTTCACTGCCATGCCCACCCATGGCTGCACGCTGGCCAGCTTGAAGTCAGCTTCGCTCTCGGCCTCTTGCTCCGGCGTAAGGTCTGGATAGCGAGGGTCTGTCTGAGTCGTGGCCAGGCTGGCTGGCATGACGGACCCCCTCCCAGCTGGCTCTTCAACACTGGACCACTCACTTCTGGTCGCCACATTGGCTTCCCGTTGGCTGCGTGATGACGCTTGTAGCATGCCCAACATCTGGTCTGTTAAGGACGTACCGGGCATCGGAGGTTCGTACGTTGCGCCCTCGGCGTGTAAGCTGACCCGCCCAGTGAGTTCGACTTGCATCATTGAGCTGGGTTTCAAGAAGCCCGCCTCCACCATGGACTGGCAACGCGCCTCGAGCCTCTCCCTCTCCTCCGAGTTGAACCTTCTCAGTCTCATCTCCTCTAGCCATGACGCCAGGCTGTCCATTAGCTCGGGGTGGTTTCGCGAGAATGCACAAGGTGCAGGCGCACACCTTTCCCCTGCGAGGGCCAGACGGTCTTCTCCCCTTGTGTCCAGAGACACCGCTTCACGTGGTGGTAGAGCGCAGCCCTCAAGAGCGGGGGCAAGAGTGCGCGCTGCCGTAGCATCGACGTCGAAGATCTCAGTCGCCAGGCACACTCTCGGGTCTTCGTTCCGCTTGCTCCTTGCATCAACGGGCGGCGTCAACTCGATCAACGGCAGCGTGACCTTCTCCCTCATGCCCAGTGACACCGCGGCCTCAGAAGTGGCGATGCCTCGGTAGAGGTCGATGGTCAGCTTGAGTGCGTTCTTCAGGGGTCCCGTGCCCACCAAGAAATCCCACGTAGTGTCGTTGGTGTACGTGACAAAGGCATGGAGCCGATGCAGAGTCATGTACGGCGTGCCCGCGGCGAGGACCACATCCGCGTAGCAGTACTTGGTGAATTCTGCAGGGCTGCCGTCACATCTAGCCACCCTGGCCCCCGTCTCCGCATCAAAGATGGTCAAGCCCAACCTGTTGACTGTCCTGATAGGGATGATGTTGCAGTTGGCTCCAGTGTCCAGAAGAAGCGCTTTGTACAACATGAGCAGGCCCCCAGAGGCCATCAGAGCCATCCCTTGTGCCAAAGACTCGTTCAGGAGCTTGCATACAGGCTGGACCTGCGCCATGGCGGTGAGCTGCTCCTCTGTAAGGCCACTGAGCATCCTCTTCTTCAATAGCTCGTATGCCTTGGCCTCCATGGTCCCTGCGTGCAGCTCGCCCCTCTCGCTGAAGTCTCTCACCCCGTAGCTCTCCTGGACAGTGGCCGCTGCAGCAGTTACACGCACCGCAGTCCTCCCCTTCCTGGGCTGCTCCACCGTGTCCTCCGGCATCTCGTCCAGAGGAACCTCTTCTTCGTCACTGTCGTCGCCCGACTCCATGCCCGGGCAATCGTCATCATCGTCGCTGTCGTCGCCCGACTCCATGCCCGGGCAGTCGTCACCCTCGTCGCTGATGTCCTGGCAGTCTGCTGCTGAGGCTGTCGGCACGGGGAGCTGGTTGCTCTCAGCCAGTTCCACCAAGGTCTCCACACCCCTTGGAGCTGTTATGCGACCCTCTGCCACGAGTCCAGCAGCTAGCTTACGGAAAGCTGCTCCCAGACTCTTGATCACGGAGGCCATGAGCTGCACCTTCCTCTGCATCTCGTCCGCCGCAGGCGCCATGGGCACCTGTGCGTCTGCCTCGTACTCCTCGGGTGTCTTTACTGGGAAGCCCCTCATGCGTTGGGTACTTCCCAGGGCTACTGCTGGAGCCGCTGTGAGCTCAGACTCCGCACTCTTGCACGGCGTCTCGGGGAGTGCCCCCAAACCCAAGGTGTTGAGGGCGCTCGAGAGCGCCTCTTCGCCCATCTCCTCGGCCATAGCTGAGAGTAACTCGGTTGGAGGGCCAGGTGGCGCTCCTACCCCTGCGCTTCCATGGTGGTGCGCGCGTGCATCGATGATGTGCGTCTCCCTCTCCGCGACGCGCGCTGCGACTGGCTCCTCGTCGGAGCCCTCATCCTCGGACAGCACCTGCGACTTCACACTGCCCGCACGACTGGCCGTCTTCCTAGCAGCCACCATGCCCTGGTACTCTGCCTTCAACGCCTCAGGGTTGCCAGTGGCGCCCTTCTGCTTGTCCTCCGGTGCCTGTCTGGCTCTGTACTTGTCTTTCTCGTCGTTGGACAGCTGCTGCCAGTCCGTCACCAGGATGCCCCAGTCAGAGTTCTTGAAGCGGTTCTTCAAGTTGTACATGCGCAGGGCGGCATTCTCCGCGTCCCACCACTTGCTGGAACCAAGTCTGCTCTCGTGGAACCCAGCAGGCATCTTGACGTGTTTGTAGCCGCTCCTGCACTGCTCAGGATCGGACTCATGCCAGCCCCCTCCAAAGCAGCGTAAGCACTTGGGCTTGTCGTTCGTACGAACGCCCTCTGCTGGCGGCGGCGTCTTGTTGTAGGAGGTCTTCTTAGCTCTTTCGGCAACATTCACCTCCTTCTTCATCTTCTTAGAAGGTGGTGTCTCCGCCTTCTTGCTGCTCTCCAGTTCGCCTGGCTGCCCTTCCCCAGCGGACTCAATCTTCTTGATCGAGTTCTTTATCGCCTTGAGGTCAAGGCCATGTTGACGCGCCTCCCAGGTAGAGTACTGGCAGCCACACCGCCTGGTGATCTCCTGAAGGAAGGTGAGGATCCAAGACTCTGCATCGCCCTTGAGCTTGTCTTGAACCTCGATGATGGACTCCAGGTCCTTCCAGGTCACCCGATTGGGTGGCGGGAACTGTGCCCTCAGTTGCTCCTTCACCCGCGTCTGGAAGACCTTGATGCGCAGGTTTTCCACGCAGTCCTCGATGAAGGTACGCAGCTCTTCGTCGCTCAACACCTTCCCAGTGTTAAGCTGCATTTCCCTGCGTTGACACATCTTCATGTATGTCAGCCCATCCTGCCCCACCTCCTGTGGCTTCTGTGTCAACAGATCCACTTTCTCTTGCGTTCCCTTCATCATGAACTTCTTGTCAAGGGCAGCGATGAAACCCCTGAGCGCGTAGAAGTACTGGTGTCACGGGTGCCATCATGTCCCGTCAAGCCTTTCAGCGAGGTTCCATCAGTCAGATAGTCGTTGGAAACCTCCCCTTGGGCGTCTTGGTTCGTCACTGGCCTCGCTATCACCCACGTGGTGCCAGTGTTCATTTCATTAAAAGGGGGCCTAGCACACGGGATGGTACCCTCGAGTGGGCCATGTTCACTAGTGTCCTTGAGGACTCGGTCCATGTTGGAGGCCACTACACCCCATTTCTCATAGTTCTCACGCCACCAGCTGAGAGTTTGCGAATTCTCGCCAGCCAGACACGCAGGGATGATATCCCACAGATACTCAAAGTCAGGAGGAGTCTCTCTCAGGGTCTTCATCTGTGCATCAGTGAGCGTGCCAGCCCCGGACCTGAGCCTCCTTCTGACGTTGGCGTTGTGCTGCCGTACGAAATTCTCGCACATGTCGGCGAACTCCCTCAGGAACTTGGGACGGTCTTCTTCCTTGGTGCCCGTGTAGATGGGCAGCGTACCAAGGTTGATGCGCGCGGAGTCAGTGTACTCCATGTCTTCCTCGAAGATTACCAACGGCTCCTGGGCCTGGGCTTGAGGTTGTACTGGTGTTTGGGCTTGGCCCTGAGGTTGTACTGGTGCTTGGGCCTCAGGCTGGCCACTGGCAGCCCCTTCCTCTCCTTCCAGCTCTGTGAAGTGCTGGCTCACCCGTATCGCTCTCTGGGCACGCCTCTCTGCCCTTTGTTGCTTCTGACGGTCAGTACTGGATTCCGTTGCTATCTTCCCGGTGGAGAAGAGATACTGGTGTGAAGGCTCTTTTCACTCCACACTTCCAAGCTTACCAGTACGGATGAATCCGTCCCTGGCTTCACCTTTCAGTGCTTTGCTCTAAGTAGCAATCACTGCCAGGATAACCTCGTCCATGACTGGTGAGCACGGTTTCGTCTGTGACCTGACCCTGTCTTATACTGGCTCTTCTAGATGTCCAGCAAGGTTGCCTCAGCCCTCAGTGTATCTGGTTCACGCAGTAAATCAGCAGAATGCCAGCATGGGTCAAGTGGTTACAAAGAATGCTGTCGTGATGGTGTCCACTGACAGTCCTGTTTCGCTCTACGCCTTCAGGCGTACCAGTACGGATGAATCCGTCCCTGGCTTTACCGTCTGGTGCTTTGCTCCAGCAGAATGTCACTCCCCGAAATAGCCCAGCACATAATTCTCAACGCTGCAGTCATAGTGTACAATTGGCAACCGGTTTCGCTCTGATCGCTGTCGCTGTACTTTGCAAGACTGGTGAACTTCGAGTGCCGCAACAGTCTGCTTCCCTCAACCTCTTCCAAGGCTTACCAGTACGGATAAATCCGTCCCTGGCATCACCATTCAGAGGTCTCGTTCTTCAGGACTGCTGTTGAACTCTCAGCATTACAGACGACATGTCTGTAATATGGCACATTTTTGTTTTGAAAAAGACTGTTAATTACAGTTCTGATGCTATCGCACAAGAGCAAGTCCACAAATGTATATCTTTACAAGTAGAAGAATACTGTATCTTACAAATTATCTCATAACACTGCTGTTTTCGCGGTCTTAAGCGAGTCCTGGCTATTTTCGGAATCACTGTTACGAAGGCAAAACAAAAATGAGCGTCTGCCTCACTCTTCCACGCCGCCCTACTTATTTTCACTATCTCTGAACAAGTGTAACACCCGCTTATCTTTCCGTATCTCTTCACTGTCATAACTCCTCACGCGTACCGTACAACGCGTGTCATATGTTCGTCACAGAGACTGCTACAGCAAGTGTCACAACCCGGCTGAGGTACACGATAAGCCGTGGTTTGTGACATGCGAGGAGTTGCTCGTTCTGAATTGAACACCACAGTACTGTATCCAAATATCTACAAATCAAATTTCGGTATTTGCAACCAATAGTGTTATTTGAAGCATAGTAGCAAATATTTTGAAATTTGATGCCGCTCAACCCCCTTCGAGCCGGCCTCAGCCAACCCCGCAGTCGTGGGCGCCGGGATGAGCCACGACGGGGGCGCGGAAGCCCAATCTCACCCTCAAAAATTAAAAGGCCAAATCACCTGCGAGGCTCAAACAGCCCAGTTGTTCTCCCTTTCAAAGAATACAAATTAATAGATAGTAAGTTGTCGATTCCCCTACGGCTCACGGCCACCCCAGTGGGGGGGGGACTTCGCCCCCCCACACCCCCCAAAAAAGGAAGCAACTTGCTTTCCATCGGACTCGCCAGCCCATACAATTTCATGACAATGTCATCAACTCACATCGAAGCTCGAAGCATAAACGGACTTTTGAAAGAGGGGACAATCTAAAGATTTTCCCCAATAATTGTTCAGACCACATTCTGTCGATATATTTATAAATATATAAATAAATATATATACAAACATATCCACAAATTAAAATTTTGTTTGCAGCTTTCATCTCAACGACGCAAATTGTTTTCTTCTATTATTACTTTTTAAAGACTTCTCAAATTTATACATCACAGTTAAATTTGAATATAGGCAGTTTTTATTTAGGGAAGGGTTATACGCGCTGGAATTCACACGTCGTTTCCGTCTCAATCCCGGAAAAATTCTGAACCAGCGTGACGGTCATATCGTCTCGCATCGTCTCGCATCGTCTCGCGTGTCATCGTGAATTTAATTTCCAGGATTATTAAATCATCATCAATTTATCTTCCATCGATATCGCGGATACGATTGCCGTTGGCGTTGACTAGCTCAAGGATAAAGAGCTGCGCACCAACATTTACTGCTCATAATTTTCTCAACGGTCCTTCGCTTCGCCTCATGGGCGGAACGATGTCGTGGCTGCTGTGTTATGCGCAGGGATTTCGGAAGTGTTTGGCTGCTTCTATTTTTCAGTTTACTTATGCATATGTGCCAACTCATGATACTCATTTTGTGCAGCTTGTGTCGCAGGTTTTCCGATGGCGAGGAGGGGCGCGCTTTCTTGAGGTGTGGAAGTCTAGGGCAACCTAGCTTGGGATCACACCCAACCACATCGGACCCACCTTGTTCTCACGTTTTATTCAACTCACTTTGAATATGCATACAAAGTTTGAGGAGCATCGAGGTGTGATAAGTTAGAGACTGATTTATCTTTTTGGGTTTATGGCGTCATCGCGACCTCTTGGGGTGTGGAAGTCAAGGTTGAGCATGCCAACCTTGCTTGGGTTCGAACCCAACCACATCGAAGTCCTCTGTGTTAGCGCACGAAACTTTGCACTAAATTTGCTGAGAGTGATATTAGTTCACCATCTTGCGCGCAAGGATTGTCGTCAAGTATGCACGAGAAGGTCACTTCATGACAAAGAGCTTTTTGGGTTTGGGTTTTCATGTACCCAAACCAACAAATGCCAAACAGTCAAGGTCTTCCCGTGCTTCCTAACAAACGAAACTACGCTGATATTTTGCCAAGATATATATCTTCAAGTTCCCTAAAGCACAAGGACTGAGATACATTGTTTGCGAAACAAACAGTTTATTTCCTTGGCAGATTTATTGGGTTTGGGCTCGAATGTACCCAAACCCAATATATTCCAAACAGCCAAGGGCTTCCCGTGCGTTCTAGCGCACGAGACTTTCCACAAATATTGTCGAGATATATACATTTAACTTCCCTGAAGCTCAAGGACTGGCATACACTGTGCCCGAAACGAACAGTTTATTTCTTTGGCAGATTTATTGGGTTTGGGCTCGAATGTACCCAAACCCAATACATGCCAAACAGCCAAGGGCTTCCCGTGCGTTCTAGCGCACGAGACTTTCCACAAATATTATCGAGATATATACATTTGAGTTCCCTGAAGCTCAAGGACTGGCATACACTGTGCCCGAAACGAACAGTTTATTTCTTTGGCAGATTTATTGGGTTTGGGCTCGAATGTACCCAAACCCAATACATGCCAAACAGCCAAGGGCTTCCCGTGCGTTCTAGCGCACGAGACTTTCCACAAATATTGCTAAGATATACATATTTTAGTTCCCTGAAGCACAAGGACTCAGACTTCGATGTGATTGGGTTCGAACCCAAGCAAGGTTGGTGTCAGGGTCATGACCGATGACATATGTGTCATACATGTCATACGTGTCATACCTGTCAGACATGTCATACCATGTCATGTCATATATTATTATGACAGTCGGTCGTGTCATATATTATTATGACAGTCGACAGTATGATCGATCATGACTGTACATGTCGAGTCGCGTCATATATTAATATGACAGTCGTCAGTACGGTCGACGATGACTGTACATGTCGCCAGATGATAATGTCATATCATCAGGCATCCCTGTCATCGAGAGTTCGTATGTCGAACTCGAAGATGGCAAAGCAAAGATACATCTTGAATACAAACAAGAACCATCTTGGCTTTCAGCATGCGCGGAACTCGCATGCGCAGCATGAACGAACTAGTCGTTATTACTATGC
The DNA here is from genome assembly GCA_001247695.2 of Cymbomonas tetramitiformis. Taxonomy (NCBI): domain Eukaryota; kingdom Viridiplantae; phylum Chlorophyta; class Pyramimonadophyceae; order Pyramimonadales; family Pyramimonadaceae; genus Cymbomonas; species Cymbomonas tetramitiformis. The sequence continues at coordinate 20,547 of LGRX02028083.1, forward strand.
TGGTCGTTCAACCTACGTCTCGGGTTCACAACCCAATGGCGGTACCATCTAAGATGATGGGAGACGTATGGTACAAAAGTGAGGAAGCGTTGTGCTTCAGCAGATCTTCTTACAGAGACTGCACTCACAAACCCGCTCATCCGTACACTTGCATTGCTGTCCAACTTTGCAGTGTTTATTTGTATACTGATAATATATTCACGGCGCCTGTTTATCTCGCCGTATCAGATGGTATTCTAAAAGAAACTCGTCAAGGCACGATACTCGAGAACTCAAGTGGGTGCAGCGATAGACGTAGCATATTTCATATTGTTCGCAGGTTTGCAGGTGGGCGCATAAGCGACAGCGCTCGCAGTAATATTGAATATCTGCAGCTCGAATAATATACGCTCGCATATCGACAGCGCAGAGATTGCGCGAGGAGATTTTTCGCAGCGCACACGCAGAAACAGCTGATCGCACATATACGCGATAAGGTGTGCACATGGCATACATCGGCGCAGCAATGAAACGTATTCGCATAAATGGTTCGCAAATGTATGCATGTTCGCAGATGCGATAAATCAGCGGCGAAATCGTTTTCGCGCGGAAAATCATCAGCGCAGTATCACGATTTTCATAATTGCACTAAATTGCTTTTTGTACGGCTTCATACATGTTGATGCGCGATGGTCACTAATTTGCAGATGGCAACATGCGCGATGGTCGCATATTTTTACAGAAGTGAATCGCAGCATGCGCGCGCTTGTATGAATCACGTTCGAAAATTGTCCAGAATGATATATTACATAGTGGTCATCGACAGAATTTTGATTCGTATACATGTCAGCGCTCGTATCATGCGCTGATGAATGGCGACGACAATACATGCTTTTCATCAGCAGCGCGCTCGCATTCGTATGCGACGTACATCAGCGATTTTTGCAAATAATTCCTTCGCACTGTTTACAATACCAGCGCGTACAATGATTTATGGCCTGTCAGCACGATATACGTTCTTCATGATTTCGTCACATGCGAAGAACGCTCGATTTTAGCGCGTACAATTTTTGATGTGTTTACATGCAGTGAGAAGCACATATGTATACGCGCGTCGAAATCATATGCAGAATGATTGTATACATGCAGGAATGCTGTGGACACATGATCGTTATGCTGTGGATACATACTGCTTTGGATACATTACCACTATGTTGCTGTGAATGTATTATTATCATACTGCAGCAAATTCCAAAGTGTTCTGATGACTGCACAAATACTTTAATCATCAGCATTATGCTTATTAGCAGCACAATGATCTGTTCACACCATGTGTGTGCGGATCAGCACACACACACATGCACTTATTTCACTCACAGCAATCATCAACATGCAGTGCATACACTTTTATACCATGCACATATCTTATGCTGAATGATTGCATTGATTGTGAATTGTACATGCTTTATTATACTGTACAACTTGATCACGATACCAGCTGTAGTACATAGAGCATAAGCATATTGCAGTGAATGCTAGTCTATATTCGAATCCATGTAGCAAAGGGTGCCTGAAAGTAGTCTTAACACCATAATTAGTTTGTCATGTCCTGGTGGAGCCGAGATGCTCTCCAGATCACATGTACATTCTATGGTGGATTACTGGATGGAATGCTCACCTGAGCTTCATGTAAAATCTATCCAGCAACTCATTTTGTAATGAGATTAGCATGAAATTACAATGATCCCTAAACTTGATATATCATGTTAGATGTAATCAGTACATGGTATGCTGACTGTCTTGCATGATAAATTGTCTAGGATATTGTGATACCCAGAACATATCCTGCAGAGTGTGTACAAGTAAACACACACACACACTGGCATAAGTACTAATCAGCAGTACTACACACTGCACATACACTAGCATTCATTATACATGTTGAGATTCACTGACTCATAGTGAATAGATCAACTATATTGTATATGGTAATATGGATACCACTTTCCAAACATGTGCGTGGAAAGTGTCAATGATGGCGATACATAAGGGAACAGGATAAGACAACATGCTGTAGGGCTGGATGGAGTTATCTCCAGACCCGAAGGCAAAATACTGCACCCATAAAACAGCTGGTAACTGTTGGGTGCAGTCCACTCGTCTCATCCCACATATCATCGCTGGAGCAACTACAACAACTACGTTGCATATTGACAGTTGAATCAGACTTGATCAGATCAATTGCATGCAACACACAGATCAGTATTTACATGATATCTGACAATAGTGTTAAGGACAACACACATATATAAATGTGCTGTGTCAAGTTGCTGTGATTATATCCAGCAAAGTCCAGATTTGTTCTAAATAAGATATATCACTTTGATAAATCTTAAGAGCACAGACCTATGCTCAGAACAAATCATAGGTTGACAAATATCACTGAAGTGGATGTTCCTGAATGGATGTTCCCACTTAAGTTGATAAATCTATACATAATCAGAAAAGTACATTTGATGTGCATGGGTTTGAATCAGTAAAACCCAGAATGCTGTCAACCATAAATGTTGATATACAGCACAACTCACTTATTTGCTATGAAATTTGTCATGTGCAAACGTGAAGTTCCTTCCCGTGATTCTGTACTTTACATTCCACATATACACTGAGATATGTCACCGAGGCAATATTTTAGATAGCTGAAAAAGCGGTAAAATGGGTAAAAATGCTCCACGCATGATTTCAAAATGAAAAATGTGTGCCCATTTTATTTAAAATTATGATTTTATACCTATTGAGGTATCAGGAAATCATAATGACACATGTCATATCTCGTGTAACGCCCTAGATATTGGGTGTGGAATATGTAGGGGTATACATATTGCTGTAACAATAAATCGCTCAAAATGCTGTACGTAAAACACATTTTGAAAATTTCGGATTGATTTTTTTTTGCTAAAATGAATATTCACCTATCAAATAACAATCCCTGATTTATGCAGCATGTGTAACGCCCTGTAACACACTAAAAATTAAATGTGTGTAACAGGGGTGTAACGTACCTCCTGAAAACCACCTTACATTCATGTAGGTATTAAATGCAGTTTTGGTTAAAAATCTTTGCAAAAACATTATACTGCTTATTTTTACCTATATTAGGGTTACTGATACCATGTAACACCCTAATCACATTATGGGGTATACGGGCCACTGTAACTACATATGCCCTAAATACCACTATAATTTCGATAAACTTCGTATTTAGCATTAACATATCATGCTATTTTTGACACAAACATGATTATGTATCGGGCAACAACCCAAGAACTGTGACAGATGATTCCTATAAGGAATGCATGCTATTTTGAGGTATTGGCAATTGACAACTGCCACTATATCACACACTTCCTTGAGGGGTTCGATTTCATCTCCGATTTTTTCCCCAATAACCCCCGATATAACCCTTATATCGGGGGTTATATAAGTGTATATAACCTTTGGGGGTTATTAAGCTAACCTATAACCTATAACCCTAGGGGGTTATATCGGGGGTTATATAACCCCCGATATAAGGGTTATATCGGCCTGGACAGATGTCATATTTTTAAAATTAATTATTGGGGGGGTTTAAAACTTTTTAATTTTTTTAAAAACTTTTAAAAAACTAAAAAATTTGTAATTTTTAAGGTAAAATAAATCAACCATTTTATATTTTTAGCAAAACAGATCTAAAAGTTAGATTTTGGATCATGCAATGGCCAACCTTACTTATACGTTATACAACTACGATAAGAGCATTCACTTATTAGGGAAGCCATGATAGATCATCATGAGCATGCATGAGCAAGGTTGTCAATCAGACATACAGTGCAGTAAGTCCTATAATAATAAGTCCTATAATAATATAAGCCTTATAATAATACCCGTCCGAGACCACCAAAGTGATAAGCCTTATAATAATAATTATTATTATAGCTATAATAATAATATATTATTATAAGGCTTATAATAATATTATTATTATAAGCCCTTATAATAATAATTATTATTATAAGACTTATAATAATATAATATTATTAAGGCCTATAGTAATAATATATTATTCCGGGCTATCCATCATGCCGAAAACGTGTCTACCACCCCGTCATTTCTCACTTCAGTTCAACCATGTCGGCGCCTGCACCTAAAACAAGGGGCAGGAAGGTGGGCACTTGTGATAGCGAGAGGTTCGAAGCGTCAAAAGCTAACCGATAAGCAGCGAGTCACGATCATCGAATGGAACGTACCTCACGATAATGGCCACCTCCCTACGCAGAAAGCGCTCGGCGTTAGAGCGCAGATAGAGTTCGACTTAGAAAAAGAGCCCTCTCAGTCCACAATACAGTCGCTCCTGAAAGATAAGGCACGGATACTTAAAGCGACGGAGGACAAGTCGACCTTCGAATTGGAGAAGGCCAAACAACGGAAAAGCAATGTCGAGGCCCTCAACGTATCGCTTTCCTCTTGGTTTTCAAAGATGGAAGCCAAAGGCGCCCCCCTATCCGACGATATCATTCTTGCGAAGGCACAAGCACTTGGGGCATCACTGGGGCAAGCGGGTACCCCTCTTCCTTCTAATTTCAAATTCTCTTTGGATTGGTTGAATCGCTTCAAGCGATCCAGAGGTATATCGTTTCAACCACAACATGGTGAGGCCCAAGGCGCCGACTTGAACAGCGCGTCGCCAACATACCGGTCGGTATGGTCCAATTCTTATCGAGCACTTTGGCATTGACCACTCCCACAATATGGATGAAACTGGTTTGTTTTGGAAGCGACTTCCTAGTCGCTCGTTGGTGACTCGCAAGCGTGCTGGTCGCAAATTGGCGAAAGACCGCTTCACCCCTATGTTGGCGAAAACGTCGCCAACGATTAATCGGGAGGGTGGCAAATACGTTTAATCGCGCGATTAATCGGGGGGGTCTCGCGTTACATACTTAAGGACCACGTTACATACTTAAGGCATGCCGTCCCATACTTAGGGCGTTGATGTCCCATACTTAAGGCTTTGCCTTGGAGGATCAAATTGTTTGGAGGACGTGTCAGACGGGACACGCGACGGGAGATAGGCAGATAGCAAATATTTGTAGGCAACAGAGCGAACACGGGAACACGGAACGGCTCTCATCAGTCTGCAGTATTGTAGTTTCCAATTACCTAAACCTCTTAACTATGCCTCCGGCAGCCGCTCCTACAACTGACAAGCAGGCGAATCCCACCGCGTGGATACGGTGGCTTGTCCGCGTTATCAAAGGGAGCCATACAACCACTCCCCTCGAATTCTACCCAGCCGGTCATATAGGGTCAGCTAGTGAGCGCTGCAAGTGTTTAAGTTGCAATCGGATCATAGTCGCACAAAGTCAACGGATTCTGCACCACTGTGCTCAGAAGAAAGGTGGTGGTGTAGAGATTTGTCCTGGTGCTTACTCCCGTGTGATTGACGAGACTGAGGAAGCATGCCGCGAACGTGTGAAGGTTGCTCAAAGCACCAAGCGTCATAGGTACGATACATCAAAAGTTTCGACATTTTTTGTAAGCCCGCATCGGTTTTACACTATTAAGCATCTCCTACACTATTAAGCCAATTAATCGGCAACGATTAATCGGGAGAGGCCCAAATACGATTAATCGCGCGATTAATCGGGGGGGGAGGGACGTTTTCGCCAACCTAGCTTCACCCTGTGCGTCACCACATCGGCTTCTAGTAATAAGTTCCCCTTGCTTGCTATTGGCAAGGCTAGGCGTCCTCGTTGCTTTGGCAAGAAGTGGGTCCCATCTAACATTGGCATTCCCTACACGAACTCAACCAAAGCTTGGCAAACCGGGGAAACCTTCACGCACTTTCTGCATCTCTTTGCCTCGTGGGTGGGGACTGCTGGGGAGGAACTATTATTCTTGGATAACGCTGGCTCGCACGTCCGCCCCAATAACGCGAAGGCCCTCCCCAAATGGATACGCGACTTGGGGTGCAATCGGGTACGTCTGGCGCAATGTGACTGTGGTCTTCCTGGACCCAAACGCAACGGCAATCGCACAACCAGCAGATCAGGGCATGATTGCAGCTTTAAAAGCATATTTCAAGCGTCGCTTTCTAACGTTTCTGGTAGCAGAACTTGAGGAAGGGGGTGCATCTGTGGACAACTTCAAGTTAGACATACGTATGGCCCTCGGGATGTGCAAGTCTGCTTGGGACGAGGTGTCCACAGAGTGCGTGCGCAACTGTTGGCGCAAAGCAGAGGTATTACCTTTGCTTGATGGGATGGACGCCAGAGCGGATTCCCAAGCTATTGGGTCGCGTCGTGGCATCAAGGTGGGGCGCTTGAACATCCCAGCTGAAGCTGCTCAGTGCGTTGACCTCTTGGCGACGTTGTTGGGCCACCTCAGTTTGGACAAAACAGATATTGCCACCTTCATAGCCGACCCCGACGAGGACGACATTGAGGAGCCCCCGAGCGACGAGGCTCTCGTGCTGGAGGCATTGAATACTGGTAAGGGGCACACGAATACACTCTTCCTAATTTTGTTGTGACTGTATTCGCGGTGTATTTTGAAGTTGGCATGGGGGCGGCTTGTGACAGGTGAGGACTCCGATATTAGTGAATGCTCCGATGAGCAGAACATGGAGTTAGACCTATCAGAGGAACTGCCTCCTAGTGCCACGCTTGCAGAAGCACGTAAGGCAGTTAAAGTGCTTGAGGTATTCGCTCAGGAGAATGCCACCACGTTAGGGACCCCAGCCGTGGAGACACTTAGCCGCCTGCACTATCAACTGCAGAAAGCATTCATTCCTGCAGGTTTGCTGCAACGCAACTTGCAATCATATTTCCAGACCGTGAGGGCTTCACCAGCTGCCGTGCCTTCAGACGACGAGTTGGATGTGGCTACGGAACAGGATCCTGAGTATGGTGAGCTCCTAGGTTGGCCAAAACGTCACCCCCCCCCACGATTAAACTTACGTTTAAACGTATCGGGGGGGGGTCACGATTAAACTTTGCCGATTATTGCATATTCATAGTGGTGGGAACTGGACAGGCGATAGAACCCTTATATATGGTCATTTGTTTGACTTTTATTATAGCATTTTATAAGCATTACAAGGTATCCAGGTGCCTCTCCCCGTTGATGCACATTGCTAACGAGTAAAGAACCTAGTACCTAGACATCAACACAACATCATGTCAAGACAGAAGACACACTTTGTTACGGTATGTATTTGAAGTGTAGCGGGAGTCCAGGAGCGTGCGCTAGATAATTGTACAGAGTGCACACAACACTTGGCAACGCTTCCTGGCTTCACGCAACCGTGTCACCCGTTCTGCCTTCTCCTCGGAGTTAGCCTCGGCATACGATGGAGACGAGATAAGGCCAAGACATATGTCGATTCCCCCGTTGCGCTGGGCAGCAATATGACAACGAATTCTTTGTGTGTGAGCAACGATGACCCTATTGCAGTGCAAACATTTACAGAGTCGAGGAGTCTGCGGCTTGCGCGTTGCCCGCCATGTCGCGGAATGCCGATCAAAGGCAAGAATTCCATATTTGAACAATCGGAGGACCTCAATTATGTCATATTGATTATCGATCCGGTGACATGACATCCTTAAGTATGTAACGTCGCCTTAAGTATGTAACGTCGCCTTAAGTATGTAACGTCAGACCCCCCACGATTAAACGTCCGTTTAAACGGATTGGGGGGGGAGCACGATAAAACTTCGCCCACGTTTTGGCCAACCTAGGTGAGCTCCGTGGGATCGACACCCAGCTGGCAGCTAGTGCTCAGCAAGATGTTGAGCTGGTAGGTAGTGCTGGGCAGGAGAATGTTGAGCAGCCGGGTAGTGATGGGGAAGCCGACACCCAGCTGACTGGTAGTGAGGATCAGGCAGAGTTGCAGGATGTTGAGCTGGGTAGTGATGGGGAAAACACCCAGCTGCCTGGAACCCAGACCGTGCCAAGCTCCGTAATAGAGGTGACCTACACTCAGCAGAGCATGCGAACCATGGGCTATGATGGCCGCGCACAAAGAATGTCCCCTGAGGAAGACGCGGTGTTTTACAGTAGTGAGGAGGATGAGAGTTGTAGGTTCAAGTGAACAATAAGTGGCCCAACTTGATATTATGTGAAAGTATGCATAACTCAAAGTGCATGGCCTAGCTTGTTATTTTGTGAAAGTATGAATATGTAAATTTCAGATATTGAAAAGTTGTTAGTTGGAAATCTCCTAGCACCATGATACACACATCACCATTTCAATAGAGTGTGTAAAACATTCCCACTTAGTGTCGGGCATATGGAATATAATGGAAGAAACTAATTAAACTTATCTTACGAACTGTATACGAATACTTATCTGGACTCTACGACTCATAAACTTATCTTAACTTAAGAAACCCGATGGTGAATGGCTTTATTTCGATGTAACAACCGAAATACTTGATATGATTGTATAGAACTTGGTGTGCCAATTCTATATCAATAGACGAATAGTTTGATATGTTTTGCGTAAGGTTTAAAGGAGTATAGCATGAAAACTGAAATCATTTTCTTTCGTCCGGGTTGAAACTTGGTATATGAATAGAGAATTCTTAGACGAACATTTCGATATGTCGTTTGTTATCATAGGCTCATTATAACGTTTGAAACGAACATGATTTCGCGATGCCCGGCCCCTATAATAATAATTATTATTACAAGGGCTTATAATAATAGTTATTATTATAGGCCCTATAATAATAACTATTATTATAAGGGCTTATAATAATAATTATTATTATTATAAGGCTTATTATAATAATAATCATTATAAGGGCTTATAATAATAATAATAATTATAGGGCTTAGTAAGTCCTATAATGATATAAGCCTTATAATAATACTCGAGGTCGGCGACCCCAATTATTATTATAGGACTTACTGCACTGTAATCAGAATCAGATCAGATCAGATCAGATCAGATCAGATGCAGGAGGAAGGGCATTCACTTATATTAGGGAAACCAACACCCACATTACATTGCTCAATACTTTATTACATATGTTGCTATGTGAGGGATGAGTCATCTCACAGTTCCCAGCGGATCCACAGAATCCACAGAATCCAAAATCGGCCCAAAACGCCAAAATGGGTCCTTAACACTGTAAAATCGGCCTCTACAGTGTTAAAGGCCCAAAAATAGGGGGGTCAATTTTTTTTAAAAAAATTTCTAGAAAATTTTAAAAATTGAATTTTTGAAAGATTTTTCGCGCAAGTGTAGTCCCAGGGGGGGGTATATACACCTAAGGGTTATATCCCCAAAATCCCTGGTATATATATGTTAACATATATATATATTGAATGCACTGCTCAAAGTTATCACGAACCTTGTCCCGGTCTTGAAAGGCTGGCCGAGCTCCCGAATCGAAGCGAACTGATGGATGATGTTCAAGGTTTCTGTAGGCTATTTTGAGCTAAAAAAACGAAACAATTCGTGTATTCTTTCCTAGTTTCCAGTTTGCTCTTGGGCTTTTAGGCGGGAAATTACACTCGATCCGAAGAATCCATTTGGTTCGCCATTATTATGCATCTATCTGGTCCTTTGTTTACGCTTGGTGCACTGCAATATAACATAAGGAACTGTGATCGCCTTAAATTGGTCACTCAGACAAGGCACCAACCCAAGACAAAGCTGCACAACTCTCAACCCAACTGGCAACAAAATATCACCTGCAGAGCTTTTTTGCACCTCATATAGGTTAAGCACGAAGTAGACTCTCTACAAGTCTCAGCGCTACTAGCGCGCTTGGCCAAGCAATTTCTGGTCGAAAAAACGGTGCACCAGCTATTCAGGATGCTAAAAGTTTGTCCGGGCTTGTGGCTTCTCTTGATGCTGATGCGATTTTCCTGTGACATATCGCAAGGTAAGGCCCATGCAGCTGTCAGTGGACTAAGTGCGATGCCAACCACTGACCAATATGAATATGTCACACTTGAGGTTAGGTTTTGAGAACCCTACTAAACTTTCAGATTGTAGACTCCAAAACGTTTTGCTGCGGCTGCGCTACATGTTACTTTCAATTCTGGTAGCGAGGGTCGATATTGTCAGAGAGCCCAACTGCCACAATGATGACTAGGGCAGCTTCCAATACAGAATTGCTGCTGCTCCTGGAGGCTACCACGTTAAGAGGTTCGGTCTCGCTAGAGATTCCGGATAAGTTGAATGTTTGTGCTACTGTTGTTGACATATTCTTGTGGCGGACCACAGTTGCACCAACAGCTTCTCCCACGATAAGCCCAACTACGACCTCTGGGTTTTCACTCCGAGTTATCACCACACTGGCCGATTATACGTGGTCAGTGCATGCGGCGGATGTGGACGGTGATGGGGACATGGACGTGCTGTCCGCCTCTCAGAATGATGACAAGATTGCATGGTATGCAAACGATGGGAGCGGGGGCTTCGGCAGCCAGCAGGTGATCAGCACGCTGGCGGATGGTGCACGGTTATTGTATGCGGCGGATGTGGACGGTGACGGGGACCTGGACGTGCTGTCTGCTTCATTTGAGGACGACAAGATCGCATGGTATGCAAACGATGGGAGCGGGGGCTTCGGCAGCCAGCAGGTGATCAGCACACTGGCGGATGGTGCACACGGGGTGTACGCGGCGGACGTGGACGGCGACGGGGACCTGGACGTGCTGTCCGCCTCACTGGTTGATGACAAGATCGCGTGGTATGCAAACGATGGGAGTGGGGGCTTCGGCAGCCAGCAGGTGATCAGCACGCTGGCTGATGTTGCACGGACAGTGTATGCGGCGGACGTGGACGGCGACGGGGACATGGACGTGCTGTCCGCCTCACAGAATGATGACAAGATCGCATGGTATGCAAACGATGGGAGCGGGGGCTTCGGCAGCCAGCAGGTGATCAGCACGCTGGCGGATGGTGCAATGTCAGCCCTTGCGGCGGACGTGGATGGCGACGGGGACCTGGACGTGGTGTCCGCGTCAAAGTATGATGACAAGATCGCATGGTATGCAAACGATGGGAGCGGGGGCTTTGGCAGCCAGCAGGTGATTAGCACGTTGGCTGATCTTGCATATTCAGTGTACGCGGCGGATGTGGACGGCGACGGGGACGTGGACGTCTTTGTCTGCCGCTTCATTTACGGATGACAAGGTCGCATGGTATGCAAACGATGGGAGCGGGGGCTTCGGCAGCCAGCAGGTGATCAGCGCGCTGGCGGATGGTGCAGCCTCAGTGTATGCGGCGGACGTGGACGGTGACGGGGACATGGACGTGCTGTCCGCCTCACAGAATGATGACAAGATCGCTTGGTACTACAATTCACGGACTGCTGCCCCTACTACCTCACCCACAAGTGAGTGCCCCATGCATTCGTTTCTTATTTTCATACTTATTCCATGAAGATCACTAGTGCAGCCCTGGAGTTGAAGGCCTCCTTACCTGATGCGAGGTTGTCCTCGCGGAACAACCCGAAGAAGCCCACCAGCTCCGCTGCCCACAACGAGAGGCAGACACAACGGCAAGGACCCAACGTCCACCTGGCTTGACAATTTCCGCAGGTTCTTCAGTGTGCGCCGAATGACGGGCTTGGCCGGTCCCAGTACCTCCACACTCCGTGCAACGCGGCTGCCACTTTGAACCTCTTGCCCACCGGCTTCCATCCAGGTCCCCGCTGCAAATGAGGCTGTCACACCCCCACCAGGTGCCCGGGGCCTCGGTGAGAATGTGATAAGCCACACCAGGGTGTCATCGGAGGCTGGCATGAGCGGTTCTTGGCACCCAAGGCAAGCAAATAAAGTGCAGAAGGTCACGAATGCCCTCGCCCCCGTTCTATAGCCCCCCCTGGTGCTCCGCGCCAGGGCTTCAGACTTGCAGCGCAGCTGCTCTGCCACCAGCGCATGCACCACATCGTCTGCTCCCTCACGCCTAACCCGGGAGATCCACCGGCTCAGGCCCACATCTCACTACCACACAATCCCGTCTGGTGGGTCCCCAGGTGGACCTCCCGCCCCCTCGCAATGTGGGTGCCGTGAATAGGTGTATGCCCTGTTGCCATCGGCGCATGCACCACCTGAAACACGTCCAGGAGCCCCCTAATGAGCTCCCACGTACGCGGAGTCCGGGGCCCGTCCCCCTCTCCGGTCACACACCGGCACCAGGAACGTGTCCGGTGTCCCCAGTTGCTGCCTCTTCTTGCTGCAGAGAAAGTTCGCGACGATGTCGTACATGATGGTGAAATTTTTCTGCTGTTGTATGCGTGTATGCTGTCTCTATCTTATGGGAATCGTCTCTGCATTGTTATTATTATGCACATGAAAACACTGCAGATGTACTCACTGTAGTTTGGTGAATAACAAACTCCAAAGCTACGGGCAGGCGTGGCCCTATCTGTCCACCTGCCCGTAGATCCCACCATTCTCTCCATAACAGTATAAGGTAACCACTGCCAGAAAGAGCATAGCACAGCACAAACACAAAGAAGGCACTAAAGTTCAGCAAAAGAGGTAACTCAGCAACTGTCATCGCCACTGTCCTCGTCCAAAGCATCCCGCCAGTCCTCAGAGAAATCTGACAGTACATATTCCGAGTCCGTAGCCGCCTCGTCAGGCAAGTCAGTCACTCGAGCCAGCGCATACTTGTCATATATATGTATATATATATATGTGTGTGTATATATATACACAGTATATATATATATATAGAACATATATATATATATATATATATGTTGTATATATATAGCACCCGTCGACCACAGCGGCCACGAGGGTCCCCAGCAGGCAAGCCCATCGCCTGCCCTCTTGCACGAAGGAATCGGGAAGACTCAGAGTCCCGGAGCACCTCACCTGAAATGTGACACAGTCACCCCGCCGGCCTCAGCTCCCAACTGCTGCAATGCCCGCAATATAGTGCCGAGGGACTTCCTTGGAGAGCCACCACCGTACTCCCCCGAGTCCTCTTGATCCGGGAAAGCCTAAGAGTAGCCCTTCTGATAATTCCTGCCGAACCCCGAGTAAGGACTGGGATACCACCCCGCGGCCCCCCTCGGAGCAGAGCACAGCAAAGCGCCCGAAGGCACACCCTCACGGATGACATATTCCTCCAACAGCTACACCGGCTGCACACCCATTGCCGGCACACTATTCGGGATGTAGAACCGCTTGGGCTTCCAAGCATCAGCATTCTTGTCGAACACCAAAGAACCCGCTTGGATATGCGGAGATAGCTCCTCATCATTGTGCACCACAAGCACATGCGGGTCCGTGGGCACAGGCGGCTTCCTCCAACGGATGCATAACACCCGGCCTTCCCAGTAAAGATCAAAGTACACCCGCAAGCACCGCACCGCCCCCGCCCGCAAGCAGCCGAAGGTCTGGAGCATCACCATGAGCTGCTGGTGTGTACCCAACCTACCTCTTACTGAGCACAAACCCGGAGTGGAACACCCGATGCCACTGAGCAAGTGTCCAAGCCCGCTTTGCCTTCGAGGGCTTCTTATAGCGCTTGTCCAGGACGGTCAGCAGTGCCCGCACTGACGGATGCTTCGTCAGCACCTACAACACTAGCCGGCTATCGTCCTCCTCCAACAATGGCACCTCCGCCAAGGCCTCACGCAGCTCAAAGTGCCACGCCGTTACACCCGAGAGGTAGCTCCTCACTGTAGAAGAGTCTAACCTGAATGGCTGAACCTCCATGGCAATAGCAATGTAACCCAACACATCCTGCACCGAGGCGGGCAAATCATGCCCCGCATGCTGCAGCAAGAAGTCCCGGAAGTCTCAGACCCCCCGACGCTGGATCACAGACGTGCCTTCCCGGATGCGCCTCGCCATCATCTGAGACACCAACTGGGCCAATGCACCCGCCGACGGCCCCGACCAGCCTGCCGCCACCGTCCGCAAGCGCCACATCGGACCAATGCCGTGAGGCCCGGCTCAACGCCGGCTCAACCCCTGCACAACAGACGGGTGCATGCAAGACAACAGCACACGATCCCGCTGAGCGTCCCCCGAAAGTACGGGCACTCCTCTCCAAGGGCCGACACCACCAGCAGCAGCAGCTCCCGCAGCGTCCCGAGGGCTCCTCCTGGAAAGTAAGAAAGCCGAAAAGTGAATCACCACCACCAGCCACCGCGTGGGCCCCCTGAAGGTCCGCTCTGTTCCAGACCCACCACCTTGAAGGGCTAAGTGGTCCCAATCGGGCGTGGTGAACAGGTCTGTGCCCGAAGGGTAATTGCGCAACACCCGGCCACCTTTCACCAAGGGCCACCAATCATAAGTGTCCCACACCGGCAGCACAAAGGTCCCGGCAGTGTCACCCGGGACCCCCGCTGGCACCGCAGAAAGTGCCGGAGATACTCCCTGATCAACTCAAAATCTGGGTTCGCATACACTTGCTCGCCGGCAAGGTCCCGGTCCAGAAAACTGTCCACAACTGAGCAGTAGCGAGGGACCTGGGCATTAGTGCCCACCGGGTCCGCCCCGCCCCCCGTCCAGAGTGAATGGCCTAGGCAACTGAGCACTGCCAGAAACTCGTCCCGCCTGTACTGCCAATCTGACTGGTCCTTATGGCGGACATAACGGGAAAGTCCATCTGAAAGATCGTTTTCCACACCCGGAATGTGGTCACAGGCGAGGTCCAGGTCATTCTGCCGGGCCGCAGCGAAGATGCGCTCACCCACCTCCTAGAGTGTGTCCACCATAGTGCCCCCTGCTTGTTAATAAGAGACACCGTAGTTGTGCTAGGTGCTAGGTAGGTGTAGACAATGAATAATATGCAGATCTTTTTTGTCAATCCAACGAAATGTGAATCTTTTATAATAACGGTTGAACGAAATGTCAGGTACTTGGAATGTTAACAATTGAGTAAAATTCTGAAGACCAAACAAGCCAACGGCTGTCCCTGATGAATAATCATCATTCCAGTTCCCCAAAAGTCCAACAACCCAGATCAGGAATCACCAATGATGTTCAGATTCTTCATCAGATGCAATCTCGATCTCGAATCTCATTTGTCAGTGTGGATTCTTTCATCTCATCAAGATGACAGTCTGTCACATAGCCATACTGTCATCTACTGTACTGTCATACTGCCATACATGTCATACACCAACATATGGTACTCATTTTCTTCGGCTTTTCAATCCCTGTTTCACTGTCATAGTCTCGTCAGTGATATCTCTTTGTGTCGTTCGTATTTTTGATCAAACCGTCGTGCCCACCGGCACAGTAGTGGAGCTATCACTGCGGAAGAGGAGGTGCTGCCCACGGTGTGCGGGCCCCAACAACTCCGCCCCCAACAGCTCCGCATATATAGGCCCACCGATCACTCTCCACCTTGCCCAGATCACGGTCATACACGCTGTGGCCGTCATCCACAAAGATGCCCGCGCACGCTGAGCGACCGTCGGCATGCACAGTCTCATTCAGCACCCGCTTAAACACCTTTGCCATGGCACCTTGGTACTGCGGGGCATCCGAGAAGCCGAACATGTCATATCGGGCCCGGTAGAAAGCCTTGGACACAGGTAGCTGAACCCCCATATAGTCACAATGAGGCTGCCATAGATGGACCCAATCTGTGTCCCACACCGCGGCTCGTAATGCAATGGCCCCTCAAGCACACCTCTATCCACCGAGCGGAGCAATTCTGCCTCAGCACGGTCAGCATGTTCATAACATGACGGATGATTGTCCCGCTTAAAGTGTGCCGGTTTGGCCGCCAAAGGCATCCAATGACCCTCCCGACACGCCTTGCTCAATGACTCCTCACCAGGCCGGAACCAATCATAGAGAGCCGAGGTATAACAAGCCCTCGGTCCATAGAGGCCATCAGCCGTGTAATGGTAAGTTATTTGCCTGCTGGCATGTTTATGCCTCGCCTCAGCCGAAGTAAACCTCCGAGGTGGCGCCTTATACACCAACAAGTGGTGGGAACCGTCAGCTGTGTGTACCACCAAATAAGTGTGCCTCGCGCCAGACACCTGTAGACGCATCCACTGCATCCGCTCACGGAAAGCAGCTTCCTCTGAAGTGAGCTCACTGCCAGCATAGAGACGTGCACCCAGAGCCATCAGCTGCCGCTTAAAGACTTGGGCCATGTCTGTGTAAGCCTCAAAATCCCGTGCACCAGCCGGAACCGGGCAACCATCAGGAGTACCATACCAGTAATACAACTCCTTGAGTAAAAGTGAGTGAAGAACACGGGCTGTCTTGAAGGGCTCCGCAGGTGCAGGTGCCTCTGAAGCCGAACAGGCACGGCCATGTGAGCGCAAGGCGGGCTGTGGGGCATCAGATACCAAAGTTCCCGCCTACGTGTCGTCACAAACAGAATCTGCACCCGTGTCTATACCACCAGGTGGTGTGCCAGAAGAGGGTAACCCAGAAACAAAATGTAAAGGAAGTGTGCTGGTGCCTGAAATACCTGCAAACTGCTCGCCTGACCTTCAGGCGGTCCTCGTGAACTCACACGGAGTAATCAAGGGTCCCGAGAAGGCATGCTTCTTAATACACTTCATCTTCACGCCATCAATCTTGTTGACCCGGCTGCGCGGCCTGGTAATCGGCCCAGTGTGCGTGTAGTTCCCCATGCAGTTGCTGTGTTCACCGCTGCCATACAGTGGGCAAGGTTTCTGAGCTCCACCCGAAGATCCCGCAGGTGGCGCACCACCCGATGCCCCCGGTGTAGTCTGCACTTCTGCCGGCATAAGGGCTGGGATGAATCCCACACCAGGCAGGCGCAGTCAACTGACTCAGATAACCCGTGCGCGCTAGCACCCGCTGAAACGCAGTGATCGGGAAAGTCTCCATCACTAAACGACGAAGATTCTTGCTCCGTGGTGAAACTGTGCTGAACAGCTCACTTGCCAATCGCAAGAGGTCACAGTCCTCGCTCAGCGCAGTCGAGAAGGGCTGTTTTGTCCATCGCGCTGTGACGTAATACGACGTAATGAGCACATACGTCATGTCAAACGGTACGCCAGGCATCATCTCGCTTTGCACGTACTCCAGAGGGAGTTGCTGCGGGAATCGGTTGTGCAGCTGCACCAGCCGATGTTTGGCGACCTGCCGACTTTTCACGTTATTGTCGCAGTAAACGTATTTGGTGACTTTGCCTCCTGCGATGAGCCAGGCCTCCAGACCTGAACACAGGCCTGCGCAGAGCTCGATGACCACGGCTCCTTTGTCGTGCAGGGTGGACACGGTCCGCTGGGGCAGGGGGCGTGTGTTTAAGCTGGTCGTGTGCCCATCCGTACATTCGCCGCATAGCACCCGAGTAATGGGGGTGTGCCTTCTGTTGCCCAGGTATGCCTCCACCCAACCGCACGCCTCTTCCCAGAGCGTCGCCGCGTTGTCGTCGCGGGCGTCGTGGTCTTGGGCGTCAATGTGCATGGCCCAATGCTCCCCCAGGTGGTGGCTGACCAGGTCATGGCCTGTGCAGGGGTCGTCTGGCAGCCCGCCCACATGGCTCTCGTATTGCCACGATGCTATGGGGGCGACGTCCTGCATGCTCTCCTCTAGGATGCGCGGGTGTCGCGCGCAGAGGCAGGCGAAAGCACCTGCTGTCGGTAGTGCGGCTTCCTCCTCAGTGGGGTCCAGACTGGCGCCGGTGGGGTCCACGGACGACTTTCTCGGGTATCGAGACAGTACGTCCGCGTTGGTGTGGCTGCTCCCGGCCCTGTGCACGATGTCGTACTCGAACTCCTGCAGGGAAACTTGCCATCGCAGGTGCATGCCGGTCAGGGATTGCGAGGAGCGCAGCCATGTTAGCGGCTTGTGGTCGGTGATCAAGGTGAACTTGACGCCGTGGAGGTAGTGTCGGAAAGATCTCACGCCGTACACGGCCGCGAGGGCTTCCCCATAGAAGCTGCTGTAGCGCACTTCCGACCGGGAGAGGGAGCGGCTGGTGGCTGCGATGATGACGTCGCGATCCTCGTCGTCCTTCTGCCCCAATATGGCAGAGATGCCAACCCCGGACCAGTCGGTCATAAGGTACAGTGGCCGGCTTGGGTCATAGGCATGTATGACCACGCCAGGCTCGGTGAGCCGCTCCTTGAGCCGGGCCAGCGCGTCGTCGTGCTCCTTGCCCCAAAGATCCTTGACGTTCTCGTTGCCTTTTCTCAGTAGGCAGTTCAGTGGCCATGCCAGTGTCGAGTAGTCTTCTTTGCCGATGCGCGCAGCCATGATTCGGTAGAAATTCATGAAGCCCAATATGGCCCGGACGCCTCGGACGTCTTTGGGCGTGGGTAGTTCGAGCAGGGCGGCCACTTTCGCCTGGTGAGGCGACAGCCTGCCGGGTCGCAGCAGGAAACCCAAAAACTCACACCCGCCGGCGGCGAAAACCGACTTGCCTGGGTGACCGCGCAGTCCCACTTTGCTTAGGCGCTGCATGACTGCCTCCAGGTCGGCCAGGTGCTGGCGGGCGGTAGGCGAGGTCACTAGGATGTCGTCGCAGTACACCTTGGCGCAGCTGAGTCCGCGCAGTTCGTGCTCGATCACCCGTCCAAACATGGCGGTGCTGTTAGCGCTGCCGAAGGGCATGCGCTTGTAGACGTACTGCTCGGGAGCGGCGCCGTCTCGCGCCCACCAAAAGCATGTCTTGAGTGACGCGTCGTCGGTCAGGACGATCTGGTGAAATCCGCTGCGCAGGTCCAGCTTGGTCATGTACTGGTCTCGACCGATGTCGTGAAACAGGTCTTCGGGCAGCCGTGGAGGCGTGCGATCTCTGAGTGACAATTCATTGATCCCTCGCAGGTCCAGCGCCACGCGCTTGTCCGTCCAGGAGCCATCCAGGGCCTTCTTCATGGCCACGACGACGTTGCAGGTGTTTTCGCAGTATTTTGGGGCTTTTTCGATGATGCCATCAGCCAGGAGCTTGTTGAAGTGTTCATCGATCAGTTTCCGCTCGGCTGGAGAGAATCGTCGGGGCTTTTGGTAGTGTGAGGCGGACTCGTCTTTGAAGGGGATGTCAAATTTGCCTATCTGTCCTGTGTATCCAGGCAGGTCGGTGGCGGTGGTGGCCATGAAGCTTTTCTCGCGACGCAAGAGGCTGCGTAGGTCCTGCCATTCTTCGTCGGTCCAGGCGCCCTCGCCGTGGAAGCCTGCTTGAGGCCCCATGATGACGTCCAGCTCCTCATTACGGGCGTGTAGTGCCTCGACGTCGTCTTCTCGGCCGAGAGGCATGGCGCTGTCCACCTCGCCGGCCTGCGTGGAGAATGTCTGCGCCTGGAAGTGCTGCCGCGGCTTCATTGTGGTTGGCGGGAAGGTCGGTGACGGCGGCGATGGAGGGGGTATGACTCGGGGGCGCGTCACATGGTGTAGCGTGGTGACTGGGGGGTGTGCGGCTTTGGGTGGGAGATGGCTCTGGGAGAGGGCGTGGGCCGCGGAGTGGGAAAAGCAGCAGGTATTCGGGGCGCGTGAGCGGGGGCTCGTTGCGGTTGAGGCGGTCGTGGTTGATGATCATCTGGTGCTTGAACTTCCTCAGTGCGATGGGCATCTTGCATCGAAGGCTACCTGCCCTGTTGGGTACTGGCGGCTGGGTGATCCATTTGTCGTACATGGAGGTGTTGCCGGTGATATGGCAGGGCAGTCTGGGGTGGTGATATGGTCGAAGGGGTTCGTGGCAGATGTCGCACCGGTCGCTGGGGCAAGGTTCGTGGTGGAGGGGAGTAATGGGTTGCGGGGCTGGTGTGTTTGTGGGGTGAGGGGAGGGAGTTGGGATCGGTGGGCTCAGGACGGCGGGGTTGGGTGTTTCGGGGGTGTCACTGCTGGGGTGGAGGTTCCCGTACTGTTGGCGGAAGGACATGCGCGTCAGTGGTGCCTGGCCGGAGGCGGTTCGGCTGGTGTTGACGACGAGCATGAGGAGGGGCATCAGGTGGGAGGGGACTTTGCCGTCGCTGACCCATCGCGCGTAGAGTCCAGTGCCCCCGCTCAGGTGGCAGGCCTGAGGTCTGGTGACGCCTTGGCATGCTCCCCTGTTGCAGAAAGGGCATGCCGTTTCTCGAGTGGTGTCGTGCCATGGTGCGAGGGTTGCTGGGGTCAGCGGCGGGCCGGTCTTGAAGTGGGCGAACGGCCAGGCGGGCGGGCAGGCTCTCTGGAGCTCGTGCCACTTGAAGAAGGCTGCTACGCCGCAGGCGGCCACGCCACATATTCCGATGGCGATCAGCAGGGGTGTCGTGGCGCTGCAGGAGGAGACTTCGCTGCTGTTGGAACCCTCGTCGTAGGCCTGAGCGGGGTTGAAGAAAGAGGCCAGGAGGACGAGGGCGAGGAGCGTCACCAGGGCTGGCCGGAAACGGCTGGCCGGGCGGCGGGCGTCCATCAGGTGGCGTGGGCTGGCTCGGACGGCTGCCATGTTGTCCAGGTGGGCTGTCCACTCTGCCCCCCCCCCGAACCGTGCTGCGGGCCTCGGCGCGGCGTGGTGGTCCTTGAACACCTTGAGGGGCAGATAGGCCTTGCTCTCGAAGTCGCCGCGCTGGTTATGGGGGTGGTATGCCAGTGCGGCTCCGCGCCCCGGGGTGGCGGGCAGCACCCCAGCGGACATGGCGTGCAGGATGTCCACGGATAGTAGGACGTCAAAGCTCACGGGGGATGATGGACTGATGCCGGTCACGTCGGCCAGCACCATCTCGTTGGAGGTACCGGGGGCGATGACGAGCATCAGCTCACCGGTGCCCCACTGGCGGTGCTGCTGTGCCCCACCGCTGCCCATGCTGGTGTCCACGGTGGCCGTGCTGGAGTGCACCTTGAGGCCCAGGGTCTCCTGGTGCACCTTGTTCATCACGAACAACATTGAGCCGGTGTCCACGATCATGACGGACAAGGTTAAATACTGCCCCGTGCGCTGGCTCATGACGAGGATGGATTTTTTTGGGTCGTCGTTGCAGAGGGTGTAACACACAGCCGTGCGTGTGAACCACTTGTTCATGTCCGGGCTCATCTCCTCGAACGCCTTGGTGGTGAGGCGCTGCAGCTCCGCCGGGGGTACTTGCTGGTGGTTGGCGGTGGTGGTGGACAGGGCCGCGGAGAGGCTCTGAGGGGGGTTGTCGTGGTCCTCCTCAATCCAATCGGTGGTCTTCATGAGCACCATCGCGGCAGCGGCGGGGGTTTGCTCGGGGATGTGTTCCTCTCGTCCTCGTACGACGGCGGGAGCTGCGGGTGTGGGGGGCGGCGGGCTGCCCATGCGGCGGAATGACGCAGGGATGTGGCGGTGGTTAACCATGCTGCGGGCCATGTATGAGTGGTGGTGGATGGGGTGCAGCGCCTCCTGGTAGGGTGCCGTGGGAGAATCTGATGCGCCATCGTCGGTTGTGTTCTCGTCACAGCCTTCGGTGTCGTAGTCGAGGGGAATTTCGTCGTCGTCGCTGTCATCCCCCGACTCCATGCCCGGGCAGTCGTCGTCCTCATCATCGTCATGGTCGTCGTCGCTGCTCACGAGGTCGATGACGCCGCTGGGTGGTAGCCAGTTTTCGGGGCGCTCGCGGTGTGACATGCAGCATGTTGGGAGTCCGTGCTGGTCGTGGGCCAAGTCGTAGTGGCATACTTGGGGGTTGCCAATTCTCATTGGCTTGCCGTCGGGTCCCATGGGATACTCCGGCCACTCGAAGTGAATGACTGCGTATGCGATATCAAAGGTGTTCACGGGGGCGTCGCCGGAGGGAACATGGCGGCGTAGGGCGTTGGACAGGGCAGCTTTCTCACCCGCCACGCGCCGTTCTTGCGTTAAGGTCGGTGGCGACGTAGCGCCGGCAATGTTGTTGTCGCGGGGAGGCGAGGGTGGCGGGCTGTCGGGAACCTGGGTGACCAGATGCCGCGTGATGACGGGGCTGTCGGGTGATGGAGAGGGGCTCTTGGGACTGCTGGGATAATCCTCGGGGTAGCGGTCGGGGTAGTGTTCAGGGATGTCGTCAGGGGCTGGGCTGTCGGGAGAATATGGGGGGCTGGTGGGTGACAATGAAGGGCTGGTGGGGGAATATGGAGGGCTGTCCGGGCCTGGCCTCCTGGGTGAGTGAGGGGGGCTGTCAGGTGCAGGGCTGGCAGGGGAATACCAGTAGTGGGTTGGAGTGGGGCTGACGGGGTCTTCGCGATGATCGGGCGCCTGCGGTGCTCCCTCGTCGTGGGGAGCGGGGGTCGCGCTGGCGGTGGGGTCGGGCGCGCCCCTCAGAAAGGGGTTGCCGTGCTTCATGATGGCAGCGTACGAGTGGAAGTGCACGATGGTGTCCGTTGATGCTGCGTCGTTGGGCGGGGTGTCGCTGGGGCTGTGCTGCCCAGCGTGGTGGGTGTGCTGTGCGTGAACGTGCAGCCCCGGGGGCAGCCGCGCGGGGGGCGGCACGCTGTGGTAGTCGTAGGACTGGGCGTGCCATGTGGGGGCGTCGCCAGTGGGGGCAGCGTGGTTGGTGGAGTGGGGGTTGCTACCCTTGCCGCCGTACTGCTGATCGAACTCCGTCTTGGTCAGCGGTTTTAGGCCCTTGGCGACGCGGTCGTAGTTTACGATCAGCTGGTTCGTCAGGTGTCGCAAGACCGAGGGCATCTTACCCTGGTTGACCCAGGAGTCGTACAAGGTGGTTTTGCCGCTTATGTGGCATGGCAGCGTACCCTACAGATTTGCAACCCTTGGGAAAGCTTTCCATAGGCATGGAAACGGGTGAAAACCCTATGGAAAAGCCCTATGGAAAAGGGAAAATGGATACTGGAGGTTATCTCGAAAACAAAAATTTTGAGTTTCCATCCCTATACTCACCCTTGGGAAGGTTTTCATTATTTTCCAGGGCATTCCATAGGGTGATTGTGCTTTCCATAGGGTTTTCCAAGGCATTCCATAGGGATGATTGTGGCGTCCATACCTATGGAACGTTTTCCATAGGGATGGAAGGAATCGTATGGAAAATATCGTATGGAAAACCCTATGGAAACCCAATGGAAAGTCCTGGAATATCAAGCGTTTTCCGTACTTATGTCATCCCTATAGCATTCCTATGGAAAGCCGTATGGAAAACCCTGTGGAAAAACACACGGATCTGTTCCATCCCTATGATCACCCTATGCTGGCCCTATGGAACCTAATAGGTCATACCTATGGAAATCTTTTCCCCAGGCATGGTACCCCTTGGGAAACTTGTTTCCATACGGACGGTGTACCTATGGAAGCGGATTCCATAGGCATAGTATCCCTTGGAAAGCAATCTTCCATACGGTCGATATACCTATGGAACATTTTCCACAGGTATGGTATCCCCTGGGAAAGATCTTTCCATACGGACATTATGCCTACGGAAGACGGGCCCATACACTTAGCGTCCCTTGGGAAATAGGTTTCCATACGGCCGACATACTTATGGAAAGGTTTTCCACTGGGTGGCTCACCTTTGGGAAAGATTATTCCATAGGATGGCTATACCTATGGAAACACAATTCCATACGTGCTGTATACTTATGGAAAGGTATTCCATACGGATATTATACGTATGATTCCGTTAACAACATCAGGAGTATACCTATGGAAACGCTTTCCGTAGAGTGACCCGCCCTATGGAATTCATATTCCATACGGTTATTATACTTATGGAGAGCATTTTCCGCAGGTGTACTATACCTACGGAAAGCTTTTTCCCCAGGGATACCATGCGTATGAAAACCGTATATTATAGGTATGGAAAACATCTTTCCCTACGTATGTTATCCGTATGGAAACTATTTACTATAGGCATAGTATAGGTATGGAACCAGTAGATATATATGGTTTCCATAGGCACGATATAGGGATAATATCGGGATGCTATACGTATGGAACTTAATTAATATTTAATTTCCATAGGCACAGTAGTGGGGCAGTATAGGGATACTGTACGTGTAGCACTGACTGTGTAGCATACATATTGCACATTAGCAACATGCAGTGTGTTCACTATGTTTCCACTGTGCGAGATAAACAAAATACTCGAGCATCTTTACTACGATTAACATGTATCTAGCTAGGCAGAAAGGAATACGAATGGGACTATCAAATTTTATCATACCAACGAATACACAAAATTATGTTCTACTCGTGCACTTTCTATTTACAATACGCAAAATAATGTTCTTCTCGTGCTCTTTCTATTTACAAGATGCCAACCTAAACGTTGACGTTGTACTCGAGGCCGTCGATTTTCTCCATCTCGCTTCGCTCCAAAACAACCGATCTAAAATGGAAAGTAAAGAGCCAACACTTAGTAAAAAAGCGGAAACGCACAAAAGAATATTCTATTGAAAACATAAAGGACTTATCAACCTAGAATGTTTGAAGGGATGCTTGAAGTTGACGTTGTACTCGAGGCGGTCGATTTCCTCCATTTCGCCCTCCTCGAAAACAGCCAATCTGAAAAGGAAAGTAAAGAGCCAACACTTAGTAAAAAGCGGAAACGCACAAAATAAACCTTTATTGAAAACATAATTAACAACCGAGCAACCTCAAATAAATGCGAATATGAACGCGAGATGAAAACCTAATATGACTTCGCCACGCGAACGTTTTCAGCGGATCTGAAAAACGAAACCAACCAACTAACGTTTAGTAAAGAAGAAAGAAAATAGCAGTCGTCAACGAAAGAAGCAAAGGAAAGTAAAAGGGGGATGTGGAGTGAGTTGGATTTGAACCAACTATTTCGAGTGCAAAGGACTCGCGGGAATTTCCCGTTCACTCCTAGTCAAAGTTTCACGCATGCCAAGTATGAGCGCGCGAAGCACACACAAAATAATACACACGCATAACCAAAACATGCACTGCAAACCAGTGCCATATTGCAACCTGTGAGAATTAAAAATATCACAGCACGCAACTCACTGGCGAGGCTGCTGCAACATTGCTGACGGCGAACTGTGAAGAGTGCAATAACGTGAGTTTGAACTTGACCGTTCAGAAAAATCGAAGTGCTCAAAAACTTTGCCGTTCAGAAGTCACATCGGATCGACTCGTCATGCGAGCACGATCGACGATGACGACGATGATGACGATGCGATGTCTCAGACTGAGACTCTCATCGGTGACATTGCATCGGAGATAATCGACTTAAAATTTAAACTGGGATTAAATGTAATCGACCCTTCGTAATGGTCTAGAGGTGGCCGTCGTTCTCAGTCTCAATCGAACCTATGAGATCCCGATTTTTTTTGAAGTTCCAGAAATAAAATCTCGACTAGCCAAAACAGCGCATACAGGCCGCAATTTTGTTTTTTTGCCCCCCTCGTCAGTGAACAAATGGTTTGTTTTCTTGGGGGTGATCGAACAAGCTCATTTTATTTGGGGGGGTTTTTGGCGGCGGTAGGGGGTCTTCCATAGGGGTTTCCATAGGGATAGGCTCTGGATTTCCCATAGGGCACACCACTTTTTCCACAGGCTCCGGATTTTCCATAGGGTACATTGGTGATATTTTTTAACCTGTTTCCAGGCCATTCCACAGGTATGGACGCCACTATCATAGGGATGATCTCTGTGGCATTCCTTAACAGTGTAATTCTGCATTTTCCATAGGCATTTTCC
Organism: Cymbomonas tetramitiformis; assembly: GCA_001247695.2. NCBI lineage: Eukaryota > Viridiplantae > Chlorophyta > Pyramimonadophyceae > Pyramimonadales > Pyramimonadaceae > Cymbomonas > Cymbomonas tetramitiformis. Next base: position 46,078 of record LGRX02028083.1, read on the forward strand.
AAGTGCGGCGTGTTGCTGTAGGGTCCAAAAAGGGCCTGTTTTAACCTGCCCTATTTTTCATTTTTTTGATTCCATCCCTATAAATTACCTATGGAATCCCGAAAATGGGGTGAGCCAACCTATGATCACCCTGTGGAAACGATTTCCATTGGGGCCGGTGGCAAATTTTCCGGAGCCATTCCATACGATTTTCAGATAGGGGATTTAAAAGTGCCCTATGGAAAGGTTTTTGCCCTATGGAAAGCCAATGGAAATGCGTTCCCATAGGTTTTACATAGGGGTTTTCCATCCCTGTGTAATTATTTCCAGCCCTACGGACGCCACTATTATAGGGTTAACACCTCGACCGTTCATAGAATATCAACCCAATATCCCTATGGAAAATTCAAGTTATTTTCCCATAGGTTGTATAGGGTGGGCATCCCTATGGAACCAGAATACAGCATTCCTAACGTATGTCCACCCTATGTCCACCCTACGTTCATGGTATGGAAGGTATTGAACACCTTCCATAGGGATGTCATTGGGCGGACCGCCCTATGGAACACATCGTATTGTTTCCATGCCTATGCCCACCCTACGCCCACCCTATGACCACCTCATGATCACCCTATGCCTAGCAAATGAAAAGTTAAAAAGGAAGCAACGGTTCCAAGTAGTCATGCGTGCTGGTATGGATGGTGTGTTGTGGGCCAGTATTAAACAACCACGGGGTCGACATGCCACCATGTCCTTGCACCGTGTGCCGACTACAAGTTGAAAAACCTCTTCGAACGATACAACGACATACGAAGCTATACAAGAGATGGCAAGGAGCGGTATACATGGGGGAAAGTAGTAGTGAAGACGATACTTCAAGTGATGACGGGGGTGACCGTAATGGTGGTGATGGTGGTTCCCTTGGAGGTGATGATGACATGGAAGATGCCAATGCAGAAGCGGACGAAATTCTCCAGGATCATTTGAGAAAGCTGGAAGAACATTGTGCCCGTCTCCTAAGTCCTGCTGCCAACGATGAGGATATGGATAACCAAGAGGTACCCCTCTTTCTGTATTTCCCAAGGGTGGGCGTACGTATGCCAACAGGTGGGCATAGGTTGGGAAATCGTTGAACGTTTCCATAGGGTGGGAACAGGCATTCCCAGAGGCGGGTATAGGTAGAGCGCTGGGTAAGTATGCCTATGGAAAGCATTGGACGTTTCCAGTGGGTGGCCATAGGGCGGGCATTGGGCGGGCATAGGTTGGGAAAACATGGAATGTTTCCATAGGGTGGGCCTGAGCATTCCCAAGGGCGGGTATAGGTGGTTCACTGGGTAGGCATGCCTATGGAAAGCATTGGATGTTTCCATAGGGCCGGCATAGGGTGGGTATAGGACGGGCATAGGGTGGACATGCGGAGGGAAATGCCCTTTTTTTATTTTGCAGTTCCTGTAAAGTTGGGGATGCCTCTCGTGATTTCACAGGTCGTTGATCACGTCTATGCCGAGAAGGTTTCAACAATGCATCGTCTTGTCATTGATCTGCTGGAAACGAAATCCGAGCACAATGCTACCCAATCCATGTTTGATCAAATCTTCAATCTCATGCGGCAAACGGTGATTGGCAACGTTGACATCATCGGCAATCAGAGACGAAATGGTTTCCCGACCTCCTTCAAACAAGCTTTGTCTATGTGGCTACTGCCCGACGCTCCAGTCCTACCACAAGGACCGAAGTAAAAGGGGGCTAGCCGCCACGATTTTTCGATGTAGTTGATGTTTGAGTGCTTAAAGATCATCCTTGGGTGCTCAAATATTTATTTAAAACATGTGCCGGGTGATATACTCGATATGGGTATGCACTTGTGAGGGCTGAAGAGGTGGGCGTAAAATTAATTCAAATTAAATAAAAAGGCCAGTCCTACCACAAGGACCGAAATGTTTCTCACGCTAGCTACCTCCACGAAGGTCCTGTGAAAATTCGGAGACCCATGTTGTCATAGTTCGCGAGCTGCTCTTTCTGCAGTGTCTTGTCAAAAAATGATCAGAGGTCATCTTCGCCCTCAAAATATCGGTTGAAGTTGCCTGGGTATACAAAATCCGAAAATACCACTGTGGCGTGGTTGGAATTTAGTGATTTTTAACGCTACCCATGCTTAATGTTGATAACGTAGCATGAAATTGCGACATTGTTTAAGCAAGCGGGCAAAGGGGTACTCAGTTTAGGTCCCAATGAGACTACAATCCGGAGGATAGGCACTAGGAGCATCAAGAGGATGGTTAAAAAAATTCCCGCGCGTCCGGTCCTTGTGATAGGACTGGACGAGATTCCAGTCCTTTCACAAGGACTGTCGGGCAGTAGCCATATGTGGAAGGATTTTGCCCTGCCGTACCATACCGCCGACGTTTGCAGGAATGAATGCATGATCTTCACTCCGGGCCGGCATGACGACCTTACCCAGTGCCTCCATTGCCACAAACTTCGGTGTCACCCCAGCTCTCGACGTAACGGACGGCTTATTCCGGGAAAGCCGTACAAGGTATTTAGGTTTTGGCGCTTGGACGAACTACTGCCGATGCTATATTTGATACCAGAGATGGCCGAGCTCTTGGTATCATGGAAGATAACTACACCCGCGGAGAACGACGATCTGCCGGTTGTGACTACGTTTCACATGAACGGTATGTATACCTAGGCTCACCCTATGTTCACCCTACGTCCGCCCTATGCTATCCCTGTGATCACCATAGGGAATGGGAATCTCAAAGTTTCCCGCCCTATGCCCACCTTATGCCCACCCTATGTTTACCCTATGCCTTTACTATGTATCGGTTCCGTACGTATACCGTGCCTATGGAAAGCTTCTTCCATAGGGAGAACATAGGTATGGAAACGTCTGACTGCATCGTACGTTTGTTTATGTGTTATGTATGTCGCAGGTCAGATGCTAGAAAAACAGCTGATGCTAGTCCGTGGCATATATGCTTCAATATCTAATGAGAAGGTTGCACCATACACTGGGCCACAAAAGCGACGAGTGGAGGTGATTGGCAAGCAAACACCGATAACCTTGGATGAAGGTACGCAGTGCCTTAGATGCCTTTGCAGTAGATGTCCGCCCTGTGCCCACCCAATGGAAATCTTTCCCGCCATATGCCCGCCCTATGCCCACCCTTGGAGCTGAAAAGAAATATTCCATCCCTGTGCTCACCCTATGCCTACCCTATGCCCACCCTTTGAAATTCGTAACCATCTTATGCCCACCCATTGATCACCCACAGGTGACATAAAAGGTATACGGAAGTATATGCGCACGAATTTCCCATGGGCCCAGCTCCTGCAAAACGACTTTGACACCAAACTCGCTGAATGGAAGCGATTGAGTTTGAGAGAACGGCGGATCATGCCACGACCCGTCATCCAAGATCCGGAGACATGGCGGTTGAACCGGTTGACGAGGGAATGTCGTCCTTTGAGTACCAAGGAGCGTTGTTATGTCTACATGGACGGTGTGATGAAGAGTCAGCACGTGAAAGTCGGACGAGACACTTTTCGTACGCGATCCGCCGACCGCCACCTCACCACCTGTCAACGATACATAAAGGCAATCTTTGATACCCCAGTAAATGGATTGAATGCCCATGAAGACAGGTCGTTCATCCGATGCCCACCCTATGTTCGCCCTATATTGGCCCTATGCCTACCCTGTGTTCGCCCTACAACATCCCTATACCGTAACATATATCATAGATCATGCGTATGCTCACCCTGTGCCCACCCTACGACCACCCTACACCCTCCCTATGATTACGAGTTAAGCTTTCCCACTCTGTGTCCGCCCTATAGCCGCCCTATGTCCACCCTGTGCCCACCCTATGCTCACCCTTTGGAAAGTATGTGTTGCAGGTACGGCGAGCTTCTGAAAATTTATAGCATCCCGGTTGGCAGGAAACAATTGGTTTTCCTCAAAGTAAGATGGTTTCCATTGAAGGCAGCATTTCAAGATACCGTGGCGAACAATATGATGTTGAGGTCGGACTTGCCATGGGACCTTTCCGAGGTTTTCATCCAAGCATTTGAGATTGAGTGCTTGGTGTGCATTGTACCCATTCCAGGGAACTTTGACCGGTTCATCACGACCAAGAGAATTCCAGCTGGACGACCCGATGCAAATAGGTTGGTATATTATCTCGGCGAGCACAAACTCGGTTTCAATGATCCACCATGGAGATATGATAAAGACAAGATGATGCTCATACTAGATAGGCATGTAGATTTTGTGGGCGACTTACATGACGAATAACTTGTACATTTCATAGATGGAATTATTCTGTATATTAATATGTATATATGTAGTAAAAGCCCTATGGAAAGCCTGGATATATCATGAATCATCACCCTATGCTCACCCTATGAAACCTGAATGGTTATACCTATAGAAACCCTTTCACAGGTACGGTATCCCTTGGGAAACATGTTTCCATACGGATGGTATACCTACGGAAGACCTTTCCACTGGGTGGCTCACCCCTGGGAAAGCTCATTCCATAGGCTGGCTATACCTATGGAACTCGGTTCCATACGTACGGTATACGTGTGGAAACGTATTCCATATGGATACTATAGGTATCGACTTTGCCACCTGTATCAGGAGTATACCTACGGCATGCTCACCCTGTGTTATCCCTATAGCTAACCCTATGGAAACCCCTATGGAATTACGTCTTTATTGACCGAGAATACGCAGAATGAATTGTATATTTCCATAGGTATACTGTCCCTATGGGGGGCCCTATGGAAAGCCCTGTGGAATTACGTTGATATTCCCGAGAATACGCAGAGTGAATTATACGTTTCCATAGGTCTACCATACCTATGGCATCCCTATGGAAGGCCCTATGGAATTACGACTTTATTCCCGAGAATACGCAGGGCGAATTGTACATTTCCATAGGTGTACTATCGCTATGCCCGCCCTATGGAAAACCTTGTGGAAAACTCATAGTATACGCTAAGTTTCCATAGGTGCGCTATCCGTACGCCCGCCCTACGCCCGCCCTTGGACATGCCTATGGAAAGCGTATGGGAAAGTTATATTTTCCATAGGGCTTTCCATCGGCCCCCTATGCCTATAGCCGCCCTATGGAAGGGTTTACATTTTCCATAGGGTTTTCCATAGTCCTGGTTATGCCTATAGTCGTCCTATGGAAATGTTTACTTTTCCATAGGGTGATTATACGGCCTTCCATGCCTATGGAACGTCCTTTTCCATAGGCATACAGCCCTATAGAAACCCTATGGAAACTCCAAAAGGGGGGGTATCCCTATGGAAATACCCTATGGAAAACTTTCCAAGCCTTTGGAAAATATTTCCGGATTTTCCCGAGCGTTCCCAAGGGCGGGCATAGGGAGGGCACAGGGATGACATGCCTATGGAAAGCTTTCCCAAGGGTTGCAGATCAGGTGTCGCAAGACCGAGGGCATCTTACCCTGGTTGACCCAGGAGTCGTACAAGGTGGTTTTGCCGCTTATGTGGCATGGCAGCGTAGCGTGATGAAAAAGGTTCAAGGGTCGGTGGCA